>JBCJKH010011948.1:0-41314 GCA_039877255.1 Loriculus beryllinus
TCACAATAGGCTTTCATCTGTGCCTTTCATCTTTTTTCCGTTAAGAATGTTTTATTGTTGCTTCCCTCAAAAACAAAACAGAGCGTCAAAGTCTTTTCTGATGGATACCTCACATAATCTTTGCTTGTCCCAGATGAACATTATGGGGATGTAAACCAGAGTAGCAATAAATCAGGAAAGCTTTTGACAAAACATTCGTCTAGTTCTGTCACTTCAAATGGATAATTTTCAGTCATGAATTTGATAGATGTGGAGGAGTTGTTTTGGTTTTTATACTATGAAGGACTTCTGGGAAAAGATGACTAAAAGAAATCCATGAAGCTATGTCTTTGCCCTAAATTTGCTTTAGGTATTCATTGAGCTAAGTTAATGTACGAAGAGTGACCAATTTTAATAACCTGAAATGTTCAAGTCATAATTAACAACAGTAGCTGCGATTTAAAGATTATGCAAATTTCCCAGATCAGGCCGTAATGATTTTGAAGAGTGAAGTCCTCCTGTGGTTCTCACCTGAGCAGTTGGTGGTGTGTTTCACTGGTTAAATGTTGCCTTGTTCACTCAAGAGCAATCCTGCAGTTGAGAGGGATCTTCCAGCAATTTGTTTCTCTGCTACAAAGCGGCTGTACCTGATTCTGATTGCTGAAGTGAAACACTAGGAGAGGATGTGCACCCTAATTTTGTTATATCTAACTTCTAAAAAGTTTATTTTCTTCATATTTCATGCTTGCACTTTCAGCTTTTAACTTTTGCGAATGTTTGGAAACTATTTCATTGCAATCTCTTTTGTATACAGCTTTTTCTATAAATGGCAATTATTGTATGCAGAAGGAATCTGCAGATGTTTCAAAATTGCATCAGATTATGTAAAGCATTTTATAAGTCTGGCTCTGTTATCAGTCTTTTCTCTTTCCAGCTTTGCAAGCTTTTGTGTTTTAATTATGGCTGTTTGAACCGGTTTTTGGCAAAACTTGTCTTGAGCTACCCTAGAGAGTTGTTTTCAGTCCACTTTTCTTTGAATGTGTGTTGCATAGTTCTTACTGCATGACTTGAATAAGTGCAGTGCAGGCTGATTTTCTTGGATTGATGTGTTGGGAATCCTCATTTATAGCTATCATGCAGTTGATCACGGCCTTATCTGATAGGATTGAGTTTAGTACATCATTCCCATTTCTGACCACTTTCACTTGATATCTTTTAGGGAAATTATGAATAAACAGAGAGAGGCTTCAAGTGGATACAGGACATTCAGTGTGATGGGTTACTGGTCATGTTAATGTTGCTGTCAGTTGTGTATTTTTGTGGTTGATATTTCAAGGTTTAATGTTCATTCTCCACCAGAATGAAAGCTGGGACTTGGGCCAGAAAAAGGAGAATCATGGATTAGACTTTGCTGAATATGATACATCAGTACATGTTTTAATAGGAAATTACTTTGTGACCAATGTTAATTTTTCTGAGGAAAGAAGTCCCTAATGTAAACCCACATATGATATTAGCAGTTATTGAAATAAATGAATTAATAAGTAGAATAAAAGGCAGTATTTCCAGGGAGGAGATAAAATGTCTTGCCAGGTCAGCTGTGAAGAAATTCAGTATTTCTTCTTATTTGCACATGATGGCTATTTCAGTCTTAAATTCATAAAACCCATTTGAAAATATTTCCTTAAGCATTAATTGCTTTCTGAATGCTCACCCATATTAAATGCTATATTAGTCTGTAATCATAGTGTTGTCATTTGGATGGTGACCAAATTAAAAATAAGCTGAGAGAGGAAAGAAAGAATTGTCAGATGAGTTGTCTTTGCATGGCTCTTTTGCTTGAACACTGCTGACATGTTGTAATAACCTCCTTTTAAGCAAGAAAATTATGCAACAGACCATATCTCACATTGTCTCATTCAGTGTTTCCTTGGGAAAGAGCCTACTTGGTTGAAACTGATGTATGCTGGACCCTTGAATTAAATAAGATAGTGACCAGTGAATCTAAAAGAATTAATATTTGTTCCAAATCTAAAGCTTGTAAAATTCTACCCAGTAGTCATGCAAGTGGTAGACATCTCAGTCAAGAGACAGCTGAATTGTTCTTTAGCTTTCACTGTAGTGTCTATCAAATACACAGAATTCTGTCTGGTAAAGTTCATGACATTATTTCTTTATTTCAGAAACAAATTCAGGCTTCAAGAATTTACTTTTCTCCTTGAAAAGTCCCATTATTCCTGGATAAAGATATTCAAAGATGTGTTATCACAATATTGTATCAATAACAGGTGGCTGGAAGATTAAGGTGTAGCAGTTACAAATCTTTCATTGAAATTTTTTGAAGAATATTCATCGAAATCAGAGCTTTTGACAGAAGCATTGAGCTCAGATGCAAACATTCAGATGGTATATGAAGTGCCAAATGAAGTTTTAAAAAAATTCTTAATACTTAGTACCGAAGATCTGAAAGTAGAGACTTGGGACTGAGCTAACCCCGTGAGTGTCACCTTGAGCTATTTGAATTATTCATCTTACTCCCCATTGTTAAAAGTTATCTCATTCATTCTAAAGCAAGTCCCAGCATTTTTTCAACTCAATTTAGGGGAGATGTAGTGCATATTTTAAGACAATCCCATATATAGAGGTTGTTGTATCAGGTACTTCTCCCTTTGGTGTTCATCTGATTGGCTCAATTGTAAACCATTAACAGATTATCTATTTCTTAGCTTGAAAACACGCCATCTTTTAAAGTTCATGATTTGTAAAATACCATTGGTATTTCAACTGTGCTGTATGTCACCTGGCTGCTGTTCACTGATGGCTGTTCTTTGAGGGAAAACCTGTTTGCTTACGTTGAAAAAAAGAGAAGTTATTAATTGGAGTGTGGGATTTAAGACAGTATCAATTGCTGGCAGCTTGTATACAGGAAATTATTTGGTTGTAAATTTGATCAAAGCTTCAGTGCTGGAATAGATCCTGTTTTTCATTTGTCTATCTTTCTTTCAAAGAGCTAATACAAATTACCTCCCCTGAAAATTTTAAGAGGCGGATACAAATTTGTTTCTATTCATACTTTGTTTCTACTCAATTCAGATTTTAGTAGACAGTAGCAAAATAATACTTTGGCTGTTGTCTTATCGGGGGAAAAATTAGAGGTCTGAATTTCAAAGTTACATTTGAGCAACAGAAGCAAAATGCCATGAAACATTTGCAGCTCTAGAGTGGTGCATGTTCTGCTGTGTGGATGAACAGACATCGAAATAAAGCCAACATCTTTTCTTAGTATTATTAATGATGAAAAGAATTGCAGAGACAATCAATTTTAAGATGCTTTAGGAGATGGCTTTCAAAAATTGCCTGACCCAAGCTCGATAAAGGATTTCTCTATTGCTAACTGTTCTTGCTTCCCTTATAAGGATCTAGATAAACTGTAGTGAATAAGCAAGTAAAAGAAACATCCTATTAATACAACTAAGTATAGCAAAGCCTTCTCTATTAAAAAGGGGTAGAGCACTGAAAGAGCTATTGCAATAATAACACTCAGTAACAAAAATTAAATGGTCACTTGAATAAAGAAGCAATAGGACATACACAAGTGGATGATGTTTTGAAATTGGCACCATCACTCTCTCACAAACTGAGATTTCCTTTCTCATCTCATCTAATAAATGGTTTGGAGAGTTCAAATC
The DNA here is from genome assembly GCA_039877255.1 of Loriculus beryllinus. Classification (NCBI taxonomy): domain Eukaryota; kingdom Metazoa; phylum Chordata; class Aves; order Psittaciformes; family Psittacidae; genus Loriculus; species Loriculus beryllinus. The sequence continues at coordinate 3,669 of JBCJKH010011948.1, forward strand.
CTTAGGCATAGAACTCCTAAGTATATCAGCGTAAGCATCAAAGCAGCCCTCAACATATCTCTTAATAAAATCCTATTCTATGTTTCTTACTCTTCTTTTTTTTTTCTATAGCTTGTGTAGCAGGGCTTATATCTAAGAAGATTAAAAAAAATAAAAATTTTTTTTTTCCCTTACGTTAGTGCTTGGTTTTTGTGTTCAGCTTCCCCCAGCAATTGTTCACAAACTGTCATCCAGTGAAATTAAAATAACTTTTCCCCTGAGTCCTCCTTCTAGTTCATTTTCAAGCCAATGCTTTCTCACGTGTATGCAGTTGTGTTCTTATATTTACAGGTATATGTACACTGGTGCACATGCTTTCCTGCATTCAGCCTTTATAATCTAATCCTTGATGTTTCATGTTTGGAAATGGAAAATTTTCTTTAAGATTCACTTGGAAATGGGTAGAGGATGTAATGTGCAAAGCAGCATGCTTCTGGCAGTTGAAAGGGTTGAAACTGGGAATTCCTTCCACTTGGCTCTGCAAACTTTCTGTCTCTTCTGCTTCAATCCCAGTTCTCCCAAGCTCAGAAGTCTGAGCAGTCTTTACTGCTCAGTAAAGTTTGGTTTGGAAAAGGAGGGAATTGCCACAGTACTTCAGTGACTGCACAGAAGTGTAGAACTATGAAATGATGAGAAAGAGGCAGGCTAAGTGGTATAAAGTAGCCAATGATGGAACTGAGAAGGATAGCAAAGCAAAGTATCTTTGTAGGAGGAAAGATGCAGAAAAGCAAGAGGAGAGCAGAGATAAGTAATACACAAAGTAATATACTTCTGCTCTGTTCTCTAGGAAACAAAGAGTTCTTTTTCCCCAAATGTACTTGATCATTTCACACAAACTCTGACTCTGACTGAACTGTCCTCTTTTGCCTGACAGCTTTTTTAAGAACCTGAAAGACTGTATGGCAAGTAATGGTAAGTAAGAAGTCAGATGTTCATTCAGAGAAGGAAGCTCTTACATTTTTTGCATTGCAAACACACAAGAGAATCTTGTCCAGGCAGTGGCATAGGCAAACACCAATCTCTTCTATTCTGTATGCAAGCATAGTTCTGGCTGTTGTGATTTAGAGAGTGTAAAGAATAATGTGGAATCTTTGTTCATACCCTAAAATTAATCTATATGAGTATTTGCTGTTCCTGCAATAGTTGGGCCGCAGCTAGAAGTGCTTATAAGAGACTATTTTTCAGTTGCAGTGCAGTTAATGAGAGTGAAGGCAGACCAAAGTGACATTTGCATGTCACTGACATGTGAATTTCTAAATTATTAGAAATGCAGTACTTTGCCCACTTATTCTTGTTACTATTTCCAAAGAAGTTATGATGGTCAACAGAATTTTGTCCTCCTAAAGAGAACCACCATATCCTTGAAGGCCTCCCTGTCATTAGGTTGCATCTTCTGAAACTGCCTCATCATCATATGGTCAGATTGCACCACTGTTCCTTCCCATCTCAACAACTTTCCCAACCTCCTGCTGAGGCCAAGCCCTCTGAACAATCTGATCCAATATCAGAGCTAGTTCTGCTTTTGGGAGCAGGGAATAAAACAGAGGACCTCCTGAGGTTCCTCCTGACCTTTTTTCTGTAGATTAAAAATGAATTCTGTAACTGTCTTGGCTTGTTTACTGATTTAGTTTCCTCAGTCCTTTAGTTCTTGAGCCATGGGTGGTCCTCAGATAATGCATTGTAGAAAGGGTGCTCTCATTTTAGGAAGGATTGAGAATGATATGTTTCCTAGATAAGCAACTTGGTAGTAGGTATCATTTGTTGGATGGAGACTTTCATCAGTAATTTTATGTTTTCATCAGCTGAAAGATAGTATCATGGTGAAAACCACAGGATAGAATCCCAAACAGGCAAGAATAATCAAATGATCTGTTCATCACCAAGAAACTACTTGACATGAGTGATGACAATGTTGGGCCACTACAAACACTCCATCACACAAATATTAATGCTGTCTTTCACCCAGATTGCAGTGAAGTACATTTCCTCCTACCTATGGTCAGTTCCTTGATATATAAATATTGACATTCAGTTGTAGCCAGTGAAGGATTTTATCTTTTGCATTAGAATAAGAGCAAATGTCATAGCAGTAGGGATGTGCACTTTCTTCTGTAACAGCTGAAGAAACAAGGCTTAAAGGCAAGCTCAAGAAACCCAGAATTCTTTAGTTGATAAACAAATAAACAAAACCACAACAAAAACCCCAAACAACAAGCCTTTCCCCCTGCTACCCCCTACCCCCCAAAAAAAAAAAAAACACAAAAAAATCCAACAAACAAACAAAAAGAAGGACTAAAAGAGCTGGGGTTTATACTTTTATTCATTTTTCTCAGTCAGAAGTTTTACAAATAGATAATGGAAAATGCAAAGAAAAATTGCTGAATTGGAAACCTGCAAGAGAAATTACCTGATTGTTCCAGTCTGCCCACATCACCATTTGCATGCTTGGATATAAAATTTTTGCAGCTAGGCAGAAAATACACAATTTGATGATGATATTATTTGAAAAATAGCCATATAAAAAGCCGTAAATTCTAAGTGACAGGAATTACTCTTTGGAATAAGAAAACAGTAGTTTTCAATTAGTGCTAAATGAGAAATTATGTCATCTGATATTAAATGGGTAAAAATGTCTGGATTACTACAAAGTTATCTGATGTCTAGTGAAAAAAAAATAATTTACTTAATTGATATTAATCAGGCTCATTAGCTTTAGTGTGGCAGCTGCCTTCTTGGGTAATAAAGAAGGGATTGAACAGGGATTTCCAGAACCTAATCCATGGGTGTGGATTAATTTAAAGTCCCTCATCGTGAGTGGTGTAGCACATTCCGCACTTTTAGCTGAAGAAAGAAATATTTTGTACATCAGCAAAGGAAGTAGAGTTGTGGCTGTGTAATAGGGCATTACTACCTGTAACAAATTCCGTTTGAGCAATGGGCAGAGACAGTAAACAAGATTTCAGTGCTTCTTAGGGCTTGGCTTAATGACAGCTGATAAAACTCTGCTTACCTAGTTCAGCTAATTTCTGCTTTGACCTGAGTAGTAGAGTCTGGTATTAGAAATCAGTATTTATTCTTCTACTTAGCCTCCTCCACAATGTCATTTCATTGTGTGCGATGATTTCTAGCAGGAAATGCATTTCTATTAATTAAACTTTTCTAATGGGCTCTACTTAGCCAGGTTCTGAGTGACTCACATAACCCACAGATCTCATGTATGTGTTTTTGTTGATAGAGCAGTTTGTCAAAATGAATTTAAGCAGCCATCATGCCAAATATTCTTGCAATTGCTGGTGTTTTGTTCTGTGTGTTACTCAGAAGTACATTGCTTGGTCATGGTATGAAAATGAAAAGTCACTTAAGTAACAGCCCATTTTAATATCATTTTTTTACATTTGTTTAAAGCTGACACATGTAGTTTCCTGCTGTTGCTCTGCTTTATCATCAGTTTTTTAAATAGAATTTAAAGGAGGTTTAAATAGTTATTTACCTTGCTCTGCAAGGCTCACCCATGGCTGCCACTCCATGAGTACTGCCACTGCTTTGCTGGTAGAAATAATATGGCACTTATCCATATCAATTTTTGGCACACACAGATTTTTGCTTACTTAGCAGAGTAAACATCTAAGGAGAAATGTGGTCAATTCAGGGGCAATAAAAATTACTGAGCATGTGTACGGTGGGATTTCTTCCACTCAATCCACTATCCAGCTGTGCCTTCACATGGACTGAGCATAAGGACAGCACTTTGAGTGCATGAAGGATAGCTAAAGCAGAGCCAGTATACTTCAAAGTCACATCAGCATTTTGTGTCAGGTGGCTCATGTAAATTTTCTCTGCCAGTACAGCAACTGCCCCTGGAGAGATGCTTCACTCCTTACCTGACTCAGGACGTACGGAAATATGACATCTGCTTACTGCAATAATACTTCCACAAATGCAGTTGTGAATCTTGAAACTAGAGCTGAGCTTTTCATCACAACAACTAAACCTTAATTCTGCTTTTCTCATAAGTAAAAAAATGCTCAGGGCTGCTATTTTCTCCCGTATGATAGAAAAATGCTGGCTATAAGAGTACACATAGGAAGGAGGTGGAAATGTTATTTAACAGACCTATTTGCCTTGGCATTTGCCTCTGTGACATAAGAGCACCTTAGAAACAAGTACAGCATCTTATAGGAAGGTAGATAATCCTTTATCCTTTGCAAAGGAATCCAAAGCATAGAAAAGCTAAAGTATTTGCCAAGGTCATCCAGCAAGTACAATCAGGAATTCAGGACAGATTTTCATTCTCATATCTGCCTTAAATTCTTCTGACGTTAAAAATCTGTTAATTTTAACCCCAAGACTATATGGTTTGATCTGAAAAGAGTCATGTAAGATTTCCTTTATAAAAGCTTAAGAAGTAAACTTCTTGGTTAGGGGTTCATTAAAAGGGAATTTAGCTTATTCAAAAGTTTATCCAGACTTAGTCCCACAGTTGAACATGTCCCAGCAGAGCTAAGATGGACTTGTAAACTTAGATGAAACAATGTAAAGCAATGAAAGAGCAACAAGCTGTCTGAAATGAGAGATTAATTTCAGCAAGCGTCTGTAAATTAAGCCAACCTAATTTCACACAGGTCTACACCTCACTTTCCTACTGTGCCTGCCCTCCAGCTCTTCTTTCTTTCACGGTAACTAGGCCAGCTGCCGACTAGGAAAATACCTTAGGGCCAGCTAAAAAAAAGTTTTCTCTTACTTATATCTTACAGCAAGCTTTCCCTGGTACATAAACTTAGCTTCAAATTCCCACATCTCTTTTTACAAAGCCAATATTTGGTGACAATGAAGCAGTGAAATGGAAGGAAGATCAGAACCAGATCAGTATATAAAAAAAGAAATCTAAAGATATTTCCTTCTCTGCTCTGCTCTCCTTTCCTACCTTTGCAAAAGATACCATTGCTCTATGTAGCGGGGAGTGGAAAATGAACAGAGACCAAGGAAAGGGGAAAAAGAATAAAACTAGAGAGGAAGAAAGAAAACAGGCCTAGAAAGAATGGGTATGAAGATAACAGAAACAATCTTCTTTACAATATAAATGCTTGTTCTCCTACTGACAGGGATGAGCTGAGAAAAGCCATCTTTCATGGTCTCCTCCACTTTAATGAAATGAAAACATGGTAGGTATCATCTTGTTTGAAAGAGACTGCAAAGTGACCTATGCATAAGGAGTACTGTAGTCTGAAGAGAACTCTCTCTCAAAGAGTCTGAATCATAAAAAGATAAAAAAGTGTTATTTGGTCTTTAGAGACTCCCCTCTTGGAAAGGCTGATTCTCTCTTCTGTTCCCTGAAAACAAATGAGTTTCACTAGTTATTTTTGAAGTGTAAAGGACCATATGTCTTCATGATGCCACCTTATATGAGCTATGGAGATTCTCTCAAAGTTATTCTTTTGACAAAGTCACACACATGCACACAAGTAGCGAGTTTCTGTGATCTGATCCATGCATCCTTCGTTGTGCAGCATGAGACGCCACATGGCAAATTACCTGAAAAAGAAGACTCAACATCTTAGAGAAAACAAACTACGTGAGATACAAGAGGTCTCCTGAAAACAGTGGTTTTTAATCTTGTAATTACTCTGAGATACCATCATTGCTGAAATACCTAAAGCAGTACCTGCTGAAGGCTCATTATACCTCCCTATTCCTGTATAATTCTGGTAATTTGAAAAAAGTTTCCTTTGTTAGAAATTGGGAAAAGAAGATAAGCAGAGACGCTAACTTAGGGCAGAAATGTCCATGTGAAAGTGAAAATCCAGAAGAAACTGACAAATCAGGAAGTAATGTGAGATCAGGATCCTAGTTCTTGTACCTGTATTACCTACTCTTAAAACATAATGGTTCTACAGATAGGTTCTTCTAGAGAGGTAGAAGAGATGCTGCCTTAAAAGAAGTGTTAAATCTGCATATATTTGGAAAGTAGCAAATCCCATTGGTCCTTCAATTGGCATCTGAGCCTCTTGTCTGTAAAAATCTGAGACTCTACTTGAAAGTTAACATCTTCGTCTGTAGACATTGTTAAATAAAGTGAATTCTTGAAACTGAGTTCAGAGAAGTGTTAATAGGAAGATTAACAGCCCATCACAAGACCTACTGTCTGCAGAGTAAATTCTTTTGAATTGCATAACATTTGCAAAACAAGGTCACTTTCTCATCCTATTCCTTACCAAAACACTAAACCACTTCCTTCTGAAGCCCAGAGTGAGTCATAAGAGCGTAATCTGAAAACTTTAGGATTACAAAGTACAGATCTGGCTCAGAATACATGAATGAAAGCTTGAACTGCTCCTAATATGAGCAGCCATAAGGACCTTGTTGAAAGACAATTTTAGTGTTCTTCCTGAAACTGCTTGTGTATTAGTATGTTCAGACAAACATAACAGCAAAAAAACGAAGAAGTGCATACATATTAAAGTGAAATTAACCAAAGTGTTGCAGTGTATCTCAGGTCTCATTTTGCAGTTTTGTGTAAATGTGAATTGCCCAATGCATGCAGAACTATACATAATTATTTCTGTGTCATACATTTTGTTTTGTAGTGTCACAAGGGATTTTTTTGTTCCATCTATAAAGCTAATGGAAAGCTACAGAAACTATCCAAAGCTATTTTGGTAGACATGAACTACCTAAACAATAGGCAGATGAGGAAAAGCATTTTCAGTTTCTCCTCAGTGAATTGCTGCTACAACTGTGGCCTAAATTGTGATATGGTACAAAGTTTAGCAACTATATTGGCTCTAGTGAACCTGTATTAATTTTGTGGTTTATTTATATGGTTTGAAAGTAGAGTAGTTTAGTCACCTCCTGTATCCAGTTAATTGCTGGCATATTTGGACATCATCCCATTTAAGCCATTGGGTCTGCTTATTTTAGCAGTGATTATCCTGTCTAATCCCATTCATTGCAAGCTTCCAATGCAGATACCCGCTGGGAAGAATACAGCAATTTCTGTTGTGCCTGGAATGAATGGCACATTTCAGTTCCCATGCCACAAATTTACTCTAAGCTATTATAAAGATAGGTGGTTGGTAGCTTTCAAGCTTGCTGATTCTGGTGGAAGACACTGCATGAAATTCTAACAATATGATATTGTTCTGAGGAGAAAATCCACAATTCTGAAACAAGCACGGACAAGAATGTACCTTGGCATGTGAAAGAAGCACTGGCAAAGATGACACCAGAATTTCCAAAATTAATGCCTGACTTGAATGCCATTTTTCTCACTGAATGCAAAATAATACAGCCCCATAGATAATCTTCATGCAGATATTAGATGCAATACATTTGTTAAGCAGATTTTTTTATTTTAAATTCAGACTACTGCTTTTGGAGGGAAAAGTTAATCATTCTTTTTTATTCTCTTTACTGAGACAATGGTACTTTTTTTTTCTATTAATAGTTGAGAACAGCTGGGCCTATAGTTGCAAGCCTGAGCTTAAGTCACTTGATATTAATGACACTTTAGGATGAAGGCATTTCATTCCTGTATCTTTGGATTGACAGTTTATTAGAGTGGGGTCTTTGGCGGACTGTGAACCTTCACTCACAAATTTTGAAGTTATCCAGGGTCAGCACTGTTGTATTCAGATGTTGGAAACAACCACTTGTTGTGTTGGTGTTCTGCTACAGGTGTTTTTTCTGTTCATGATAGTTTGTTAATGAATATGGTCCCCTGCTTCTTGCAGACTCCACCCAATGCAGCAGACTGGAAAGAGAATGACTTTGCTAACAGTTTTATTATTCTTTCCTCTCTTACAAACTGAGCAGAAAGAGACTGACACTGACAGCACTTTTTACTAAACGATGCTTGTAGCACTTACGTTGATGTTAACGTGTCCATTCAGAAAATTAGAGAAGCTATGTTACGACACTGATCAATTCTTAGATTTTAGGCCAGGTAGCATCTACTATCTGGTTGTGAGAGTGGTGCCTCTCCTATTAATTTTCAGTACAGTTAATTTTCAAGGTAAATGCTCTTTCTTCTCCAGACAAAACCAGTTTGATACAGGGTTTATTTTCTTAATACATAAGTGTGCACAACTGACTGTATTATGTATCAAATAGAAGATTTTTCTGCTAAGCAACCTTAGCATGGTTTGGCAACTTGCATAGCATAGCCTTTGTTTTCATTGATCTGCTGGTTTTTTGTGAGTCAGCAGGACACGCATTCCACAGCTAAGGCATTCAGCGGGAGTAGGGGGAACTGGGTTGGCTGAATCTACTGTTATTTTCTGGATGTAAATTGTATGGGTTTTTTCGTAAAGATCTTTGAAAGAAAGTTAGCAAATAATGGCAACCAGTCCTTTGGTTCCTGTAGAAATGCTGTGTTTCTCAAGCTTAACCAGCATATTTCATAATATAAAGTCTGCCATAAGTTTTTGTTTAAGGGAGACCATTGTTTTAGACATCTGTTCTAAATTATGTTATAAAAAAAGACTCAAAAAACCAAAAGCAAATGTATCACATGTCCTTTTAAAACAAAATATCACTTTAAGCAGAGGAATTTTCTCTTTAAGGAGAAATGAGAAATGAGTCTGTAAAAGCAGCTCTGTTGTAGGAGAAGCAGCATGTGAAACTGACTGCAGTGACTGGCTGTAAAGAGCCAAAAGTGGACAGGTGCTGCAAGCTACCAAACAGCTGCTGCTCAAGCATCCTGGGGACTTACTTGGTTAGAAAGATTCAGAGAAAATATTGTACCGCACTTCACTCTGTCTGCTCAAGAAATGTAAACCTTCATTCTCTTCTTGTTCTAGAACAGAAGGAAAGAAAAGATAAGCAAACAAGGCAGAGTTCTGCCAGCCCTGTTGTACCTCTCCCTTTCTGCTGGCTTTGCACTTGCTGAAGGAAAGGGAGTTCATTCTTGGTCCTTCCAGTCAAATAGATAGCCTCACACAGTGTTTCAGAAAAACTGGAAAATGCTCACTACTGCAGTCACTTGGGAGAGCCACTGTGTCTCTTCCGTCTTTGTTGTACATTAACTCTTCTGCCTAATTAACTTTGCTTATCATTCCCCCCTGCAGACTAGGCGTTCTGTGCTTCCCAGTTGATTGTGATGCTCCAACATGTCTACACAGGACAGTTTGGCTGTTGGTTGTGTTTTTCTTTCTGACTTGTAGAACATTTGTCACACCCTTCTAGAATTTGGGGCTAGTTTAAAAAAGGGAGGTATTGTCCTGTATCTATTTGTTAAAAGAAGTTGACAGAGATAGCCTGTTTCTTTTGAGTAGCAAAGGAACATGAGAAAAGAGCTACTTTAAGGCTTTCCAGACAGGTTAATGAAATAAATTTTGCTGCCCACTAAAGGCTTATCTCACCAAGGCTGTGAAGGAGGCTAGGAACAAAGATTACGTTGCACCAATCGCAAGTGTTTCTTTCTGTTCTCGGAAGCAATATCTGCCATCCTACAAGCACATTCCTAGGAGTTTCAGCAAGTTCAATCATCCATCCTAGGCACTGGAAAAGAGATCAGAAAAGCCACAGTCCTATTTGCCAGCTTGGCACTCTACTGCCTAAGAGTTTGGCTATGTCTAAAGAGGCCATGCCTGAGCAGACCAGCCTAGCAAGTGAAAAAGTAAGGGGAGTTGTGCATGTAGGGGATGAAGGATGACAGGTACCTTGTTAGCATGGGGATTGTTGTTAGGGGGTGAAGAACGACTGTGAACTTCAGTGTTGGAGTTCACAGTGTCTGTGCAGTACTTATTGTATGGGCATCTCTACCAAAGGGATTATTCCCATTATCACTGGCAGGGAAATAAAAACCTTGTCCAGTGTGGGGAGGTAAAAACAAACAAACAAACAAAAAACTAAGAAAAGTTTTACTTGCAAGTGAGTAATAGCAGCAGTTGCCCACTCATCCTTGTGGCCCATAACAGGCTAGATGGAGGTATTAATTTCCAGCTACACATCTTGGTCATCTCTCTCATCCTTGTGTCTGTGGGTAACTTGCAGTGAGACCTAAGAAGCCGCAGAGCTCAAATGCAACTCCACTGGCAAACCACCCCTGTTACTTATTCGCCTGTTAAAGAATACAAACAGTAAAATGATTTCGTCAAGGAGTTGAAAATGAAATTGGTCATATGCTTCAGGTGTGTGCCATAGCTCTCTGGCACAGTAAAGCACAAGGGACAGTGTAGAAGTGTTGCAGGGTGGCTAATTAAAATCAAAGCCAGATAGCAACCTCAGACATGGAAGCTGTGCAGTGGTAGTGTGTTTGTGTTCTAATCTTTAATATGAAGGGCTGTGGAGAGTAATATTAAAACAATTATTGTTATAGCAAGCAGCAGTCTCCTACTAATGTTCTATTCTTCTGTGACTCCTGCTGCCTCCTGCTTAGTGCAATAGAAAACAAGCATGAAGTATAGCAAGAAACCATATTGACTTGTTCAAGTTTACCAGAGATTGACCAAGGGAGTAAGTACTTAGGCACTCACCTTAAAATCTTAAGGCACCTAATTTTCATTTGAATTCTCTGAATTCAAAGCATCTTAAGCAAATAGTATACAGTGTGTGCTGGTAGGCACAGCTTTTGTCTAATAAATATCAGACATTGCTTGGAAATGCATTAACTACGGTCACCAATTTGACATCACACATAAATAGTCCCATCAAACTGTGCCTTGCTCTTTCATAGCAGGTAGGATTAAACCTACAATAAAATACTGGAGATTTGACTGTTTCTTGGATTTTTTGCTACAATGTGGTTTAACAGGCAACTTGGAAGCTAACCTGTCCTGTCAGACCTGTCTTCTGGTCCACCCAGCTCCCCTTTCTGACAGACAAGGAACAGATGTTCAAACAGCAGAGTTGTCTGAGCAGCCTCGCTCTTTCACTTGGCTGCCAAATCCAACTCAGAGAGCAGACTGTGTCTGCAGCGAGGCCTTTTCAGCATCAACTTCCCTCTCTCCCCATGCCACAGAAGCATAATGAGGCCAGATCACCCGTTTTGGTGCCAAGATCCATTTAGTCTCGTTCCTTTCCTTCCTTGTTTTTTTCTCCCTCACTTAAAATTAAAATAAAATAAAGTAAAATAAAAATTCCTTTTTCTCCACAGCTGATGGTTTTAGCCCTCTTTCTCCTTCTCTGACACAGCAGCCAACTCAGCCTGATCCAATCCCACCTTCTCTCTGGCCTCTAGCAAAAAATCTTTCCACAATACTTGCGTTTCTCTACCCAGGAAAACACACACGCTTCTGCAACTGAGTGTGCCAGAAAAGGGGGCTGGAGCCACCTTGCAGGCATGGAGTGTGTGTGTGCAAACAGAGAACGAGGTGCTTGCAGAAGTTGGGGACATCTTTCAGGGTGCCCCAGCATCTGACTTGGACCCTCAGACTGCTGCTAAGCAGAGGCAGCCTAGTTTTCTTCATTGCTAAATTTCAGGTCAGCATCCTTCTGTTTCCAGCCCTGTTGTGCTATTTTGCAGAAGTGACCTCGTGATGGTGTCTAAATTCCCCTGGTCTTGCTGAGAACAAGGGCGTTTGTCCCAAATCAGAGAACCCTGAGAAGTGAGGAAGTCTCCCTGTTAGAAGCAAGATTCTCTGTCTAGGCATGGCATAAAGCCAAGCATTTATATTGAGCTCTGTCTTGTAGAATCCTGTGAAAACTGTCAGGGAAAAAAGCCACAAAACCCTTCAAATACTTCCTTACTGGCAGCCATGAGTTTTAAATCTTTCCAATTTTGTCTTCCTCTGTCACAGTGAGGCATCCTGCTCTAACTTGAAAATTTCATTAGTGTCTTGAGCATTTCTCCATCCTGTAACCTCAGAAGTTGCAGACTTTTCCTATCTCCACTGAGTTCTCTCAGTGGCAGGGTGAAGACGTGTGTGCCAGCAAACTGGGAAGACAGAATTACAACAGCGTATTTGTTCAGTTGTTGAATAAACATTTCAGCAAAGCCTACAATGAGTCATCACATTAAAAGCCATCATTTGTATCCTCGTAGGGACTGCTTTTATAAAATGAATGTGAAAGTCAGACCCACTTAATCCAAATCATTTTTCAAATTAAGGTCCACCGGCTTTTAAAAGCTTACCTACCCCAGCGGACCGACAGAAGGAAGCTGTGCTGCCTGTACCGCAGTCACTGGATGCATTTTGAGTGTAAAGCCCCTCATGGGGCTGCTGGGGAAGCACATGCACTGTCAAAAGCTGCCACGTGGGTTCAGACTGTGGAGTATGTGCTGGGCTGCAGCTGGCATAGAAGTGGATTTTACCAGTGAGATCATAACTGCCTCAACTTTCCTTGTAGATTGGGCTCATGAGAGAATCACATGAGAAAGGATTCAGACTCTATATGTCCTCTGTCCTTATGTACAAATTATGCGTAAGCTATATGAATCTGGCCCATAATCCTTTCTCAGGTTGAAAAGAAATCTTTACATTGTATATGTACATAAGCTTATTTCCTGTGAGCACTCAGCCATAAGAATGATCAAAAAATCTATCTTCTAAGTAAATCTGCCTTATGTAGAGAGTAGCTCTGTTTAAAATAGAAAACCATTTTTGTTTTACAATTTTGCTTCCTGTATGTGAAATCCTAAGCCTTTGATTTTAGGAAAATAAAAAGTTGGTTTAACGTTCTGTATATCTGAAAGGATTAAAGGGATATAAAAAGGATTTTCTAGATTCCATATATGTACTGTTAAGAATGGAGTAAGTAAATGCCCATGAGATTATTCCGATGCAAGCCTAAATTCAGATAGAAGATTCTGCACCAGCATAACCTGGCCAGATCAAAATAGATATCACAATGATGTCGTCTTTTCTTAGGTTCACATGACTTTGCAGGGAAGAAGTGAATAAGTTCATTCTGCTTGTGCTCCAAGAGAAATGCAAACTGTTTAGCTGGACTGAGACTGAGTTGTGCTCTGCTTTGGTAGACTAAAATTCCTACCCATGTGACAGTCTAGACTGTGTCAGTAATGCTTTTGTTTAAAAAATAATCACTAAGCCTGTTCCTGACTTGCTGCTGAAGTGAACAGAGTATGTTTTCGTTCTAAATCACCTTGTTTGCCTACAACTGAATTAAAAGGCCACTGCAGAGTGTGATTCAGTACCCTGAACACAGGCTATTTTAGACAGCATAGGGCATCCGAGACATCTGCATGGGAGCATCACACGGGAGATACTGCCTCTAGTGGAGAGACCAAATAGAATTTCCTGGGGTATCTAAAATGGCACAGGACATCTACATTTAAGCAAGTTAATCCCATCCTGTAGGATCTTGGACTTACTCTGCTTGAAATCTGGAAGAATTAGTCTATCCACCTCCATATACACATGTTCTCTCAGCCTTTTTCAGTTTTGGGAAGGTTGAGGATAAGAATACAACTGCCTCCATATGATGGGGTTTGCCTTCCACCAGGCACTGCAATAACAATTTCTATTTCCTTCAGATCCAAAAAGTAATTATTTGTTTTTACTAGCCTACAGGAAAAAAGATGTCATTTTTGTCAGTCTCCTCCAGAGAGTGATGATGATAAACTTCTCATATCTCTTCCCTTTCATGTCTGGGCATTTCTGATAGAAACACCACACGTTCTTTTAAGATTTTCAGTACTTATAAACCCTTAGATGTTCAGAGGTTCTGTGTTACTGGAGAGGATTTTCAGAAGCCAGTAGGTAATATTATTCTTCATTGAATTATGTAGGAAAAGAGGACCAAGAAGGAACATTGCGTTATAAAAGATGACAAGAATCCCTCATCACCAAAAGACGCATGGACTGCTGTAGCAATACTGTAGTGCCTTATGTATGATTTGAAGGAATTGAAGTGTTTATAGGAATTATTATTTTAAACCTTTAAATATCAGTGCTTGATATAGATCTTCTTCTTGCTTTTTTACATGACATATTCATATATGATGTGCCTTTAAAGTCAACAGCTTCTTTCCTGTGAAAACTAGCATTATTTGTTAGGCTTGAATAACCTCTTCAGGTAAAGGAAACTGCATTAAAATTTAGACATGTACAAGGAATTTAAGGTTTGAGACGTACTTAAGGATGAAGTTGTGGGGAAGAAAGTTCTGACAAAAGCAAAGAGCAGTTCCTCAGTCCTTCAGGAAGAAGAAAATCCCAGGCAATGGGCAGGATGTTAGTAGCACTATAAAGCTGGTGATTACATCTACACTTATAAAAATAAATCAAATGTGTACTAAAAAAAAAAAAAAAACCAAAAAAAAAAAAAAAACCACACAGAAAAAGAAACAAAACAGAAACAAAAGAAACAAAAAAGAAAACGAAGAAAAGTATCTTATGTTAGTAATAACTCCAGTTCCAAAGCTTTTACAAACTGCAGTAGAACTGAGCTGAGTTTTTGCTTTAGACCAACACTTACCAGTAAAGAAAGGAATAAAGTGGGCTTATTTCACTCTTTTTAGAACTATAGCCAATTTCAGAAATGTTTCCTCAACTTAAAATAGAGAAAGTGTCTAGAATGATGATGTCTGAATCTAAAATAATCTTTAAATGCACCTCCTAGCTGAAAGATATGCTTAGTTATATAAGTGTACTGGCAGAAGCTGGGGGGGGAGAAGGAATAATAGATTTGGGGATATATATTTAGGGCTGGACTTTCAAAAAATACAAGTTATTTTCATTTTGTAAGATTTTCTTGCAGAAATAAGCAGTACAGGCACAGAACTATGTTTGACAATGCATAGAAATGGCAGGTTCCTATTGATTCAACACACTCAGAATCTCATTAGTTATCAAATGGGACTTGAGTAGTGACAGCAAATACACAACATTTTGTTTTCATTCTCTGCTGCCCAAAGTCACCAAATACAGATTAGTCTGGAGTCCATTTATTGTGTCTGCTAGAGGTGGTGGAAAATAAAAATCAGTTTAAGATACACAAATGTTTTTTTCCCCTCCGTCCTTCAGGCTGTTGAAGAATGCACAGAATGAAGTTCATTTCAAAATCTGGTATCAGAAAGTACTGGCTGCTCTCCAATTCTGTGCTGGAAAAGCCCTGAACAATGAGTTTTCTAAGGAGGAGAAACTTACTGGAATTCTGGAAGACATTGCCAAAAAAGTAAAAGCTGCCAGTGATGCAAAAAGAAAGGTTTGTTAAAAATACCTCCTCTACCATCTAAGTTATTTTTTAAGAGGTAACATCTCTTACCTATAGTGCCCTTTACATAAATAAACCTGAGATTAATGAACTTTGTAAAATTTTGTGCTGCACTGAAAACAAGTAAAACATTTGTATTTAATGGGACAATTCTCATAACTACTACTTTGAGATCAGTAGATCTGTTAAGCCATTTAAATTCCTTCTTTGATTGTTCCTCAACCAGACTTGGAGGTGGTCAGAAATAACGGCAACAAAACCAATTAGCATTTTACGGAAAGGAATGCTCATGTTCAGCACCTCATCTCAAAATATTTGACTCCTGTAGAGCTGCAGTGTTTCTTGAAAACCTTGTTAAGAATTGTCTTTGACAGGCTGAACATCCTCATTTCTTAGCAAAGCCAACCAGAGTGGACTGTACTTAAATACATATCTTAAATACAGCATTCAGCAATTAATACTGTACACATATCTGCAGAAGTGCATTGGTAGCAGCAGGTTTGTAGTCCTCTTCTCCAGCAGGCGCAGCTTTTACATTGCATAGGTACATTTCCAGTTCCAACCTGTTAATTTTCCAAGACAGCTGTTGTTACCTACCTGATGTGTAAAACTGCTGCTTGCTGGGAGCTCAGCAAGATAGACTAGAAAGCCAAATAAAAATATACCTGCCACTGCTGGTTATCATGAAAGTTACCATAATTTCTTTTTGCCTTGTTAGGGATTCAAAGATTTTCAAAGAATTTTTCAGAAAACTCTCAGTGTTGCTATTGAGAGCAGCAAACAAACATGGAGCTATAGAGGAAAAGATATGCAAAAGGAAAAAATCCATGCAAAGAAAAAGAAATAGTGATACATTATACACTATTTATGCATAATTGGGATTTTAGAGATTAATCTCAAAGCTGCAGTTACAGTGATACTGAGAAACTCCTAAACTATGCAGTTAACGCATCTACAGTTAGGCGAGGGAGATCACAATGTTGAGGCAACAAGCAACAAATTGTGAAGTTTTCCATCAAGGCAAAAACAATACGAGATGCAGCAAAGCAGATGCAAGGCTAATCAGCCTCTAATGAAGGGTGTTGAATCTGAATTGACACAACAGCGTGAACTGGTAGTGCACCTAGTCAGAAAAAACATGAATGCGGAGTAAAATCACAGCTCTTATTTTTAATAGCTGCACCTCAGCATGACCTCATCATTAGCTGTTATAAGCTTGCATGGATGCTGCTAGCTCCAGAAATTGTACTGCTTGTTTAAAATACAGAAAGACAGTCAAGGGTTTAAAAGCTGCTGCTATGTTCTTTCATGTTGCCATAACGATTCACATGTTGCAGGAGGTGTTAAAAGTGGAACTCAACAGACTTCAGCGGTTCTTCCAGGAGATAAAGGTTTGTCGGCTTCCCCTGAATCCCGCACTTGTTGTCCAAGGCATAAAGGCAGACGTAAGTCTACTCATGCAATGAATTATGGTTTAATTTGGGTCTTTTAATTTGGGATCTTTTAGTATAAAGGGGGAGAGGGAGTGAATGGCTGCATTGACTGGGAAATACTCTTACTGGTTATAAAGGATGGGTCATTTGGGAAACTGACACCTAGCCTAATCTGCTTTAAACTGGAGGCCTTTGTTTGAGGCAGAGGTGAAGAGGACTGGTGGGATGGGTATTGCATACACATGTCACCTTACACAGCAGTGGCAGCAGACATTTCAAACTCTGAGCAGCCTGCTCCCAGCTCAGCTACCCTGTGGTGATGTCAGGATTGGTAAGGTTACCATCCTGCCCAGGCAGCTCTTTGTGGCAGGTTTTTTTTCTCATCTAAGACTCCCCTGTCAGGTATGAGAGCAGCTAAAGGTCTAGAGATAGCTGTTTTTTTGCTGAGGCAAGACTAGGCAAAGGACCGAGAATAGATAAAATATTAAACATTCGCAATAACTTACCTGTGTCTGTGACCTTTGTTGAAAATGACCGAAGAATAAAGGAAACAACAGTGCTTTTCAATGTTACTTAACTTTATTTTGACCGCAGTACTAAGGCTCAGTTATTCACTGTTTAGAAATATTTTCATAAACAGTACAATGCCAGGAATAAGCTGTTCCATCTCTGGAGAAAGCAAAGGTATCCATCTGCAAGAGAAAACAAACCTGAACACCCATATATATTACCAGTTTCAGCTGCCTAATTACAGCAGTTTGTGCTCTATTTTTGTTCTCTGGCTCATTATCCACAGTGGACCTGATTCTAAGAGGTGCTGATCCCTTCAGTTGCCTTTGACCCATGATTCTCCCAATAATTGCTATTCAGCCTTGATCTCGCTGAGAACAGAGGTCTTCCAGCACCCTGCAGGCCTGGGCCAATTATGTATGATATAAGTGAGAAGAATTTGAAGCCTGTTGCTTCTCACTGCTTTCAGGCTTTTTTGGAAATAATGGCTAATGGGAAGGTATTTCACCATGCAGTCATGCTATTTATACTGCATCAGCTTGGCTGGACAGATACAAAATGTTTAAATAAAAGTATCTGAAGAGAAATACTTTGGGGTGGTTTGGTTTTGGCTTTTTTTTTTGGTTTTCTGATATCATTATAGGCCATTATCTTGCTATAAATATATGCAGCTTCTTGATTGAACCATATGTCAGTATAATCATGCAAATTAGAATTTTTAAGTGCTTATAATTGCCTAAATTTAATTCATTTTGGTGTCATCTATTGATTTTACTAGTTGCAAGTACTGCTCCCCGCTCTATCAGTAATGCATTATCTCACAGTAACGTTTTGAGCACTTAGTGAGACATTTCAATTGGCAAAATTCCATAGGGGGTGAGGATTTCATCATCAATGATATCTGTTGCATGTTGCAGAGATATGATGTGGCTAAGACAATATTTGCATGCTTGTATCATGTTTTGAGGTGTTTGGATGCGAAGCAAGAAGCAGCTGTGTCTAGTAGTGGTTTTGTTCAAATTAGCCTCTATTGCACTCCACCCAGTAAGGACAGCAGTGGCTCCTGGGGGGCACTCGTTATTTCTAGAAATCAGGCCATTAATTTACCCTTGTCTTTGTTGTTTTTTTTTTTTTTTGGTGGGTTCCCCCCTCCTTTTTTTAATGATGATAATACCACTCTAACTCACACAGGATTTGCAGTGCTGGGCTCATTAATCTGTTTTGAAGCCCTTTGAGGTCTTCAGGTAGAAGGAGCTGTAGGGCATGAGAAGTCAGAGTTTATGTGTAATTAAGATAAATTCCACATAAAATAGATGAGGATTTTTCAGAATTTCCTGTATCCTCAGCCAGAGTGAGGTCATCAATGAAATTAGCAGGTTATCTGCTTCCATAAAGGTTGCATGACCGGGGCTTTGGATTTTTTTTTTTTTTTTTTCACCCAGAAAATAATAGGACCAAAGGTTTTTCAGTGCTTTAAAGATTCTCATTAGATAAGTCTTCTGTGCTTCATTCACTTAGTCCCAGCCAAAGATTGTTGTTAATAGGTCTGTGTGAAAATGAAAAACAATTAGTACAGAAAAAAATTACCCATTCCTATAATCTGATTATTGAGTGACATAAATTGTCTGGGAAAAAGAATTTCTCATTTTCCTGATCCATTTAAACAGTCAATAATGTAAAGATAGTATTTAAAGATGGTACCTTTTTTTGAGTTACTGTATTATCCTGGTGTTTTGTATATATGACACTGTTATTCTCTCTCATCTGTTTTTCCCTGAAGTCATGTTCATATTTTACGTCCAATGCTTTTCCATTAAAAATCTCCTTTGTCAATGCAAATGCTCCAAGTGAAAACATCAATATTATTTTTAAGGTAAGTTATTCCTCTAACACTCAGTTCCTTTTGTATGGAAAATGTTGATTTGAAGTTCACCTAATTTATGTTTTAAACCTTGAGCCTGAAAAGGTTTTATTTGGTTCTGTTGTTTGCTATTCATAATTACTTCTGACATACAACTTATAACAGAATACACTGAGGCAATGCACTGAAGTATCAATTTTTTTGATCAGTAGAGAATCAAAGAACTCCCTGCATTTTTTCTTTTCCTTAGTGGAGACAACCAGGCTAAAACATTAATCTTGTATTTTAAGTCTAGTTTATTTACCACAATGAAGTCAGAGGGCAAGTCTCAGAGAAGAGGTAGTTCTGAATAACTGAATCCATTAGTCTTGTCCATATAGCTCTAACAAATAAAAATACTGGAGTGTTAGAGGCTGCATTTGCTACGCAGAACTATATTTGCTGCTATCATCCAACGTGTGGGAATGGGCCGAAGAAGAGGAAGGTGGAGGGGACAGCAGGGCAGCTCTGGTGTTTGGAGTTGCTTGGAAGAACTGACCTCTGAAAATAAACTCTGGTTTATTCTCCAGTTGTCACCTAGAAAAGCTTCAGAGATCAGGACAGTGCTGTGTCCATCCACAAAAGACAGTACATGCAATTTAAAGTTACTTCTCTTTCAAAAGAGCAAAAATCTTACATTAGCAGTGGATATTGTTTTTAAAGGAGAATACTGAAGTTTGTAAAATGGCTGATGAATATGATATGGTTAGTGTTGCGAAAGACATTATTCCTAGATCTTTTGCAGTATAATTTTTTGAACCAGAAGTCTGTTAGTGGAGGCTAGCAATTTTAAGTTTTCCTGAATATTCAGAGATCTGGTTCTTGTACTGTTTCATCTGAGAATCAACTTTAAATAGATAGGTTCCTACTTAGCTAAATAAATGCCTGCTTATGGGGCATTTAAACATTTGTGCTGGTTCTGCATAGACTGTATCTTCCCTGCCCAGTAACATTCAACAAAAAACTGTCCAGTTACAGTTTTAGCAATATTACAGCTGACATCACCATCTCCTGTCAGCAAACAATTGTGTTAATATATGTGTACTATAGTTTCATTGTTTAGTCATTATGGATAATGTGTATGGAAAATTATAAGCACTGATATCATGCTACATTGTCTACTGATCTCATGTGTGAGAGAAGAAGAGAAGGTAAGTGGAGCAAATTTTTCCCAGGTTTAGGTACTATGAAGGGTTAGTTGGAGTCAAGATTACTTTTAAATAAAAGAAAAGCAGATTTGGAATTTTTCTTTTTAAGATGAGTTTTGTGTTCTCAAGTACTCATTTCATGGCAGTGAACGTCTGTAGATTGGAATGCTTGTATAAAAAGGATGTACTAAAGGAATAAACCACTTAAAGTATCAGTAAAAGTCACTTGTATTTAGATGGGGTGGAAAAGGGGAAACAAAAAAAGGCAGGGCTTATGTTTTCACAGGCCATTTACTCAACCATGGTTGAAAATAATCTCATCATTACTTCTTGAGGCTATAATTAAAGCCCCATTTCACTAAGATTATTGTTTGACTGACTCCATCGGGAGAGCACTCAACACCACATCACTGTTTGAAACTGAATATGAATCATGTATTGGATAAAATACAAATTCATGATAAAATTCTCCTTCACCTGCTGCAAATACCAAGTTGTGAAGCTTAACATTAGCCAAACACTGTCATTTATGAAAAGGAATCTAGCATTAGGTAGACTTCAGAATGTAACTAAATTAGGATCCTACTTCCGGATTAAATTTTCAAACTCTCAGAATTACATAGGAATAATAAGCAGCAGGGCTGCAGTGAGTCAGGGATCATTTGTAACCATCTCAGTGGCTGTCAAAACTGTTTCTGCTTATGTGCGCCATCTACTCTGTCCTCTTCCAACATGGAAAGATAAGTAGCAATTTTGAAGAAAAATGAGAGGGATTTACTGCAAAATTAATGTAGCTATTCTGGGGGGGGGGAAAGTCCAAATGAAATAGGAGTTATTTCTGTCTGGTATTGGAAGAGAAACCTGGATTTCTTGTGCAATTTTCACAGGTAGGTGATGATCTACGTCAAGATATGCTGGTTCTGCAAATTATTCGAATAATGGACAGCATTTGGCTCCAAGAGGGACTGGATATGCAAATGATCATTTATAGGTGTTTATCTACAGGAAAAAGCCAAGGTCAGTTTTAGATGATAAAAGTTACCTGTATTACTGTATTCATATTTCATGTAAACAGCAGTATTCAAAAATCCTTCCTGTAGCTTTTATTTTCATGGATGTCTTATTTAAATTCCTCCTTTAAGAAAAAAAAAAAAACAACCCAATGCTCAGAATTTCAGTTGCTCCAGCCCTGAACTTTAATGTTCATTTTATTTATTCATTCTGCCTCTCCAGAAGAAGTGCAACCAAAGTAATTGAATTTTGTGTCAGCTTTGGCTACAATTTTCCAAAAGCCTTAACACCATCAGCTTGCACCAGATTCTTAAAAGTAACTTCACACATCAAGAAGAGAACTTGGAAGAATATTTACTGTAGCTGCTGAAGTTTTAATCCAGTGTGATCCTGCATAGATGCTTAAATGAACCTGTAGCATGTGGCTACAGAAAGTACCTCTAAATCAGTGGTGACAGCTTCACAGTGTTGATTTTGAAACATTAATATTGCAATTTATGCTGCTAAGGGCAGGTCTGACTCATCTGAAAGGTTTTTTTTTCTCTCTTTTGTGGTTGTTACAGCAGAACTGTAGCTGAGACACCAATTGATTGTTAAAGAAATTTACTGACAGCAATGAGCTTACTATTTTTTACTGACACTCCAGTCTTTTACTGAAAATAATCCTGGCACAAATAGAAGAGTGATGTATCCAGATTACCTGCTGTACAAAACTATTAAAATTAAAAATTAAAAAGAATCGTTGCTTTCTGAGTTCCAAAGAGAAAATGAGAGAGGATGAATGATCTGAAGGAACTAGGAGAAAGTTTAGATGAGTTCACATGATGGATGTTAAGGTGACCTGAAAAAGACTCCTTCTTTCTTTGTAGAGATGGGAGTCAAGGCTTAAAGGCTTCTGCTTCAAATGCACATAATACAAGAACACTGTTTCTGATCGTATTGTAGTCTCTGTTAAATACTAGCACTTAATTTGATGTTTGCCAAGAAAAGACACAGGGATCATCTGCAGGTATTCTCTGCCTGAAAGTGTCTTTCTTTCAGCACCATAGAGCAGAAAACCTTTTGGAGTCCAACAGATTTTCCATACAATGTCTTTCTTATGAGCTACAAAAGTGCTAATATAATTGATTTACACTTAATGATTAGGGATAAAAAGACCAAGTGACTTCCCTGTGGTCATACAGTATATGTGAAAAGTAAACTTGTGTACCCAGGTCTTCCCAGTCGTAGGCTAATAACTTGCTCCATGGGCTAGCTTTTGCATACAAGGAAGTAAGAGATGATAATTTCATAGTCATGGGAACAATGAAATTACTTTTCACAGAAATGCATCAGGGGACCACACATGGGGACAGAGACAGAAGGCAGCAAGCAGGGTCTTAGTTCCAAAAAAGGGATTAAGTGCATGCAATACAGACAGAGGACTCAAGTGAAGCATTGCAAAATGCTTGGCTTCTCTCTGCACTTCAAAGTCCCAGTTATGCCATATTGGATCAGACTAATTTTTGCATTATCTAGTATCCTTTCTCCCAGCTGTGATTAGCATCACATACTGCAGAAAAAGATATGTAGCATTCTAGACAGTAAACACATATGAAAATATTTCACAGTAAATGTCTAATCCTTTTTTTTTTACAGTTTTTTGTTCATTTTGTACGTATTTTACCCACTTTGAATCTCATTAAACTGTTGTCTTTATTTGTACCTTGAAGCAATTATGTCCACAATATTTTTATTGGGTTTTTGTTTTTATTTCTCATTCACAGAACTGCCAGTTTTTTTACTGTCCTTTGTGTTTTGTTTCCAAGGAGAAAGAAAAAAGCAATTCTGATCTATATTTTCTATTGCATTCATTATTTTTTAAGCTTTCTTCATGTATTTTTTTCTGCATGGAATGATCCAACAATAGGCAATATGTATTGATGCTCTTATCTTTTTAAAGTTAAAGGTTTTTCATGCAAACTCTTTTCTATCTGATTAGGGTTGATACAGATGGTGCCAGATGCTACCACACTAGCGAAGATCCACAGGGAGTCTGGACTGATAGGCCCATTGAAAGAAAACACAATTAAAAAATGGTTCCGCCATCACCATCCTCTGGAATCAAGTTACCAAGAGGTAACATCAAAATGAAGCTTATTATACATTTAATGTTTTACCATGGGGAAAAAAGAAACCAAATGTCAGTAAGCAGCAAAAACAAATGACTCAGACACAAGACAAACAAGTCACATGCATAGAAGCCACGAAGTTGACTTAAATGCCGCTCTCTTTCTAAGGAGATATTGCTCTGGATCAGATGTATTGCAATACATTTTCTATAAAAATGTGTCATAGAGGTTTTTGAAATTTAGTAGTGAAGCAAAGAAATTAAGTATTGAACTCTAAGCATTTATTTTTTAAGTCAGCTCTCTAAATATTTTATACAAACCGTGCAAAGTCTCAGTGGATTTCCTGTAGTTGGAAAAACCCATGTCAGTACACGCAGTTTTAGAAAGCTGCTTTATCAAAACTCCCTAGTCATATGATACATAAAATCAAGCTTTTCATATCACTTTGTGAGATCCTATGTAATGCATCTGATTTTCTGAAACTAGTCATTATGCATGAGCCAAAAAATTAGAAATTTTATTTATAGAAGCAGATGTTTCCCAAATGAACCTATTAATTCTTTGTTGGATGAGCATGTTCTGAGGCCCATGAAAAACCTAACGTTTGTGTTGCTGGACAATTCTTAGAAATCTACTCTGTGCCCACAGTAGATTAGTAGCCAAAATCTTGAATTTAAAGAAGACCTTTGAGTGTCTACCACTCTGAGAATTGTTTCTATAACAGTTTAACAGACAATGTACAGCATAAATAAGTTTGATAGCTTTTAATAATTTTGTAGCTATTCCACAAGCATTTGTTCATCCTCATTTTCATAAGAACACTTGAATTCCTGGTATATCATCTTGATTCTATTAAGCAGGAACAATCTGTCAAGATTATTTTTTAAGTTTGTAAGTTTACCCATTAATGTAGAACATTCTAAAACCAGTTATCCATTTTCTTTCAGTTTTTTTAAACATAAAATGCAGTTGTATCTGATTGCATGGGGCATGCATAAAATTGCTACTGTGCATTCACTTTGCACTCTTTGGTGAATGAACCTTT
Organism: Loriculus beryllinus; assembly: GCA_039877255.1. Classification (NCBI taxonomy): domain Eukaryota; kingdom Metazoa; phylum Chordata; class Aves; order Psittaciformes; family Psittacidae; genus Loriculus; species Loriculus beryllinus. The sequence continues at coordinate 27,980 of JBCJKH010011948.1, forward strand.
CTCTTTTTTTACTCCTTCATGATTTATTACTCATACGATACTTTATCTAAGGTGCTGAAAAAAACTAATTCAGAAAAAGCTTTAATATCCTTATTTTACAGTTGCATGAGCAAAATCACAGAAAGCTTAGGTTTTTTATCAAGGTCTTCGAAGTGAATTAGTAGTACAGTTTGACATAAAATTCAGCCAATTCTTGTGCTGTGACCTGAGTTTTCCACAGTGCTGTCACCTGTATCAGCCATTGCAGGTGGCACATTACATCTACAGGGAAATCCTGAACGCCTAAATAATGATTTCTCTTGGACAATCTAGGTTTTGTCGAAAAAACATAAAGATTACATATTAGGATTTTAGAAGTTTCTATATAAATTAGTTTGAGTATGATTTAGATTTATGGGAGATTAAGACTTCTGAATAAGAACTGAATTTTCAGTAAGACTGAAAAAAGACTAAAGCTGTTCCTTATGCTTTGGGGTAGAAGAGTCATCATTTAAGTCAGTAATACCTGTCTCCTGAAAGAAGACACTGAACATTTGTGTTGTAGAAGAGGCTGGTTGGATTCTTCTACTAGGAGAAGTCACAATTTTTAAACACTTTCCTCTGAAGTTAGCAGAAAGCTTGGGCTACACCTATAAGTGTTTCTGGTGAGCAAATCATTAGCTTGTACATTTTTCTGCATCAGCCATGGGCACAATTTTGGCAAAGAGGAATGCCACAATGTAATATTGTAAAGAGATTCATGATGTACATCTGAACGAACCAGTCCACTTATATGAAGCAGACTGACCACGAAAGTACACATCTCCACAGGGGGAAAGACCACCATAGGAGGGGTTACATTAAACATGACTGTTAGACTGGGTTTTGATTTAATCACTCTCTTGGGTTGTCTCTGCCAAAGACTAGTTTTAATCCCATAATCTATTCAGATTTGCAAATGCTACGAGCAGAAAATGATTTAGCCTTTTTTTGCTTCAGTTAATTTCTGTAAAATGAGGTTTAATTTTGGCAGCGGGAATATTTTGGGGCTTGATTAATTAGGATCTGAGAAAAGCAATTGAGTTCTGGAGGAAAAAAGACCCATATAGATACTGAACAGTAAAGCGGATATAAAATAACCGACTTTCACTACAAAATAAATGATTAAATTTGTGGATTTCCAACTAATTTCTAAACAGCGGTTTTTACAATGTACATGCTATTGAACAGAAAATGTCCATTTCCTGCCAAGAAGCTTGTTTTTCTTACATACATTTCACCTTAGAAATTTTCTGTAGAATTCAAGTATCCATAATACACAAGGTGAAAATCTCATGCATAAAATTGTTTTTGTATTGTAACTTTGAAATTTGTGTATTACTTGTATGAATACCATTCCTACAACATGCATAGCATTTATAGAAGTTCAGTGTTTGGTTTAATTGATAGCATTGCAAACAAGTAATTCTGAATATTTCCGATAAGTGCTTTTGTTTTACTAACTAGGCAATAAGGAATTTCTTTTATTCCTGTGCTGGCTGGTGTGTTGTTACCTTTATTCTGGGAGTCTGTGATCGACACAATGACAACATAATGCTGACAAAAGCTGGGCACATGTTCCACATAGATTTTGGAAGATTTTTAGGTCACGCGCAGACATTTGGAAGCATAAAAAGGTTAGTATCTGTAGTAATGCACGTAGTAAACTTCAAAGAAATGGTCTGAAATTACACAGCATTATCTGCTCCCATGGAAAAAATACAAATGAGGTCATGCTTTTTTTTTTTTCTTAATTTTCCAAAACAACATCTTTTGTTGTTCACAAAACCTCTAAAAAATATAGGAATGACTAGAAAAGGAATTGAGAGATGTTGGAGATCCCCTTTCAGTCAAAAAAAGAAAAAAGAAGATAAATATAAATCCTTGTTTGGTCAGAGATTGGAATGATGCATTTCAGTAGTGACCAGAATAACAGAGTGGTCTGTGCCAAAATAATTCTGATGTCTGTTGTTTTTTTCTAACAGAATAATGTTCTTATAATGAATCCAAAACCACAGATGTGTCTAAATGACCACTGTCTTCCCATATTCAGAGAAAAAAAAAATCCCATAGACACGGTAAATAATTACATTATTCCTCTGTGGGTAAAATTCCAAACTTTTTCATTATCTTTTGAAATTTTACATCTAACCACACTGAGCTCAGAGGCTGTTTTGTAAATATGATTTGACCTGAACAAGACTGTGGTTTTTCTGTATTTCTATCTGTGATGTAGCTTTCCCATGATAAAGATAAATAAAAATAGTGTGATCATGTATTCAAGTTCCAAATGTGATCATACGATAGGGGGATAAATTGGGATGGAATAAGAATAGAAAAGATAATGGCAGTATGTGCAAAACACAACGAAGCTGTTAGAGAATGAGTAAATGATCCCTAATACTGACAAAATGAGATGTGTGTGAGGGGTAGTTATCTTTCATCCCTGTTTCCTAATAATTCCAGAACAAGTCCCAGAATTCAGTTTGAACTAACTTTTCCTTTCTTTCTTCTTTTTATTTTTTATTATTGTAAGCTGGCCTTTGGCTGTTCTAGACTATCTCAGTGTGTTATACAGAAATAACAGTGTGGGAGTATTGATATCATGGAAGCTGATGGGGATAATAAGTACTTCTAAGTCAGCCAGTCAAAAGATTTAGTTGTGGTGCTCAGAATTATCATCAATCATTCAAGACATGCTCCCTTAATACTACTTATTTGCTGTGAAAAGAATAAAGCAGAAGAGAGCAATAAAAATAAGATGCTCATGCACATTCTGAGTTAAGTACTGCATCCTTCACTTCAGCAAACCTCCTTCTGGAACCTTAATAGGAACTTCCTTGAGCAGTAATTTTGCATGAGTGAAGAATTTTAAGTTTCACTCTAGTTTGAATGAACAACAGGATGAAGCAAATGCATGGGGACACACAACAACCAAATTTAAACAGAAATAATTTAATAACAATAATAAAAATATTAATTTTACTGTTTTACAACTAAGTCTTACTACATCTTCTTACTAAGTCTATGAAAAGTACTTAAAATATAGTCACTTTTATAAGCATCCATTTTTTCCCCCAGTTTCTTTTATGCAGTATATTACTTTAAAACTATAGGCTAAAATAATACATTTTAGGACCTCTATCCATGGAGTGCCCTCATGGTTCCATAGTAAAACTAAGACTTACACGTAACAGCAGGTTGTGAACATCATGGGATAATAGTTGTCTTTCTTATATTACATGCAGGTGATAATAACTACAGTTCTCATGAGCTGTACACACCTTCATGAAATGTAACATGTTAGTTGCAATGCAGGAACACAGGGATATCACATTTCTACATCCCATAAATTTCAGTTTCTCCCAAAACTTGAAAATCTCAGTGCTATTTGTATCTACTCATTCGCACAAGAAAAGTCCTGCAACAGGTTAAGCCTCTGGTTATTTTAACAGCTCTTTATATTAGATTTTTATTTGAGTTCTTATTAGATTTTTATTTGAGTTCTTTGCACCCCCAACAATATTGTACGTCTAAAGTAATATTAATAAAACAGCAGTACAGTGTTCTCAAATCTTTAGAGTTATTAATGCTGACCTGTGAGGTTTTGTACATAGAATTGTGAAGTTCTGTAGGTGGCTTTAAAAAATGAAAGTCATCTGATGCAAATCCCTACACATGCAACTGGTCTTTGCACACATCACACAAATAAACTTGGTTTTATTTCTAAAATAAAATCTATGCAAATGAATGAAGGCTTATAGAAAAGGAGTCCATGTCTGAACTGTTTGGCATTCCTTCAAGAATTTAAGAAGCTGCTTGCTCCAGCTGCCCATTTTCTGTTCTCAAGGACCTCTTTTTGCCACTACCAAACTTACTCCTCATAAAGCTTCATGAGGATAGGTCCTCTGCAGTATTCTGTATATTTCTTCTAATGTAAGTAAAGTGAAAGGCGTACATGGAAGCTTTGAGACTGGCATGCTGTCATGCATGGTCTGCAGTTCTTTCTATCAAATCCGGTGGGAATCTTCAGAGAACCCTTTGAAGCTGGTATGATTCATACAGTCATTCTCACTTCTGTAGTCATGACCACAACACGGGATTAGTTAACTTTTCTAATTCTTGTCCTTTATATTTACCACTTTTGTGTACATTCATAGCGCAGCAAATTTGTTAAATAGTACTGTCTTTACTTGAGTATAGGAACTATTGTTTCAGAAGTGTGGAGGGAGATGTATGCTGTATCTGACCAATAGCATAATAACAGAGCAAGAATTGTTCCCAAAGTTCCATAGGGAATTTTCCTACTGAAGCATATCTTTTTTTTTTTTTTTTAATTATAGTGGATGACATATTTTATTAGTGGTAATAAAATACTCTTTCTTTCATTCTCTTATCTAGCCACTGCATTTGACCCTACCTTCTCCTAAATCAGTGAATTCTGCAGGTATACTTCAAACTGTATGAGGAAATGTTTCTTATTTAATTCCATGTAATTGTCCTGTTTGTTGTATGCTGAGTATTCTGTGAGAATCATCTTAGACTCATTGCAGCTCAAATAGATGTAATGTTATCCAAGTAATCATACAGGACTAGGTCAGTTGTCATATGGTACAGAAGAAGGTGTCTGGCTCATGGTTCTTCCTGCTGTGCCTTTCTTTTATTTTCTTCATTTCAGTTCTGACCAGTTGCTTTTGAAAATTTCTTCTTTGGTGAATTAAAAAGTAAGAGGTTTAAATCCTGTGCTAACTGAACTAATCCTGACTTCATCAGTCTCATCCTCTCCACTACCAATCACTTCCAGCACTATCATACATATTTTTTCACTCAGTGATGTATAGTTTGAAACCTGGGGGCAAGATACGGAGTAGTCCAGCTCATGGCACACTGTAAATTCACCCTTTGATAATCTAGGTGTCCAGTTTTTATTTAGATGCCAGTCATCCTGATTATTTACAACACTCATTGGCCTTTCTTTTTGCTGATCTGAATCACAGACACACTCTTGTCTCTTTGCCAAACTAATCCCATGTCTTGCTGTGGTTTTCCCGGAAGTTAAATCTGCTAAGCTGGTTTTCTTCTAAAAAGGTAATTAATAGAGGCAGCCTAACTATTCCATTGGGAAATTGCAGTTTTTTGAAGGAAGTTTCAAAAATATGGGAAAATTATGTTTCCCACACTTTCCTCCTGTGTGTTTTCCTATATTGAAAAGCACTGAAGAATGTCTGAGCATGCAAAAAAATAAAGTGCCACTTCTTATTTTAAAAGTAACACATTTTATTTTTAGTGTTAATAACCTAAAATGAGTGTTACTGCCACACTGGAAGTCTTTCTTTCTAAAACAGAAAAGTTGGCATATAGATAGGGAAAAATAACTTGTAGCTACATTCTTTAACTACATCATATCTACATGTGTTGTACCTTTTTTCTAAAAACGGGAAAAGTGGGGAAGAAGGAAGATAGGAATTTAAGAATTTTACATTTTTCTTTTTTTTCTTTTTGCCTTTTAAAAATTTTATTTAGGGTACTTATCAAAGAAATTGACTGAAACCTGAAGTAAAAGCTTATAGTAGGATCACTTTTTATTTTCTAAATTTGTACATGGAAACCGCTGGAGTAACCTGTATTACCTGCTGTGAGATTTCATTAGGAATTCCCACTATGCCTATTTATTAATTTGTTTTCTGCAGTTCAGATTTATTCTTCTGAAATCATTGGTTTGGAGTTCCTACTTTATGTGAACTGGTAACTGCTAATTCTCTGCCAGGATCCACTTTTAGCACTTCCTGTATGCTACTTTCCAAAAATCTCTGGCTGAAATCCCCAAGATTTAATTCTATAGATTAAAGAACCTTAGTAGCTTCAATGGTGTTAATAGGATTATACAGATGTTCAAAGATGGTCATATACATAAATCTTTGCATAAAGAGTGGAAGGTGAAATATGCATGAAGACCTAAAGGGGAAGCAATGTCACCTTCAAGGTGACAAGGCCTAAAGGGGCTTGAATATATGAGGCATGAAGTCCATCACTTCTGAAAGCCACGTGTCTGTAATTGCCCTGAATTAAACACCAAAAGCAGAAGTCAAGTCTGAGAACAAGGGAGCAGCACAAGTCACAATCATGGGTTTCAGATGCATTTCCAATATATTTGCCTATCTTGAAAAGTAGGTGTTTATTGTTGCCATTCTGATGCTTTCTTTAATTATCAAGCCTGGATAGTAGTTTGCCCTTTACCACTGGTTATTTGTTTTCAATAATAGACTCTTCTGGCGAGCATTCAAATAAACCTTTTTGGAATGAGAGTAAATTATGTTCACTGTCCACTTTATACCCTTTATTTTTTTGGTTATCCTTTTGAAAGTACCCATACAGTGAAGGGAGGTACTGTTTTTCTCATACAGAAAGTACCCTATCAACTTCCTGCTTCAAAGATTTTATTCCTGCCCTCGCCCCTTCCCTCCTTCTCTTTGTATTAGTCACCCTGTGATTTTTCTGTAGAATGTAACTCTAGAGATGGGAAGTTTAACAATAAAAGAGAAGTAAAAGGGGGAAAAGACATCACGTTCGCTATCCATTTTGATTATATGATTTTATATGTAACCCTTTTCAAAGTATAACTGTTTACAGAGACAAATACTTTCTTTCTTCTCCCATCAGAAACATTTTGTTGTATTACCTCCTTCTCTAAAAGTTTTCTATACACACCTTTTATGTTCTGACACACAGTCAGGTATACATCAAGCACTTCTAAAATAATTTCTGTTGCTTGATACTTGGTTTCTTTTTCTGCTTGTTCTGCACACTGTGCCTTTGTCCTTCATCCTTTACTGGGAAGTATACTGATTTAATTCATGTAGGATTTTACCCCCTGCCCTAGGGATTTTCTGTGCAATTCAATTTCTTCATCACAGGTTTATTTTTCTACTTCGTTTGGTGATACACAAATCTTCTGCAACCATTACTGTGTTTTCCAAATAGCTGTCTCATACTTTTCAGTATGTTAGCTGAATATTTGATAGCTATGGAATATAACCCCACTTGTTCTACTTATTTTAAGCCAACTTCTAAGTCTGAGTTTTAAAACCTTTTCTGCTTGTGAGGGTCAGTCAGAATACAAAAAGCAGTCGTTCAGCAATCTCTATTAACAAGAGGAATTGCTCCAATGTCCTTGTGAATTAAGTCTGAAGTGTTTTATCAATAGGGTTAGCAGTGAACTCCTAACAAATCTGGAAAATTTGGTAGTCTTAGAAAGTGATCTAAGGTATCAGGAATGCTGTACTGAACACTTTCACATATAGGTATTGAATTTGAAGTATATAAAGGATTTAAATCCACCTTGAAATTGATATGCAATAACAGTCTGATATCTCGTGACTGAGTACAGGCTGCCTAATTTGTGTCTATCTTAACAGGGGATCCTAACTCAGCTCAGAAGGTGCATAAGCTGGACACAGTAGTGCTTTTTAACCAGTCAACCAAAGATGTGCATGGTTGCAATAAGACAGTGTTTGAAACTATTGAAGACATGTATGTTCTTAAAGCAGAGTACATCTTCTTTCAGGGAGGATCATTTCAAAAACATACATTCAGCTGAGGGTATGAAGTGGTTAAAATTCTGTGACCATAAGTGAATAAATTCTGTGGTCAGACCACAGAATAACTACTGATTACCGCAGAGACTGGGTCAGTGCAGCCAGAGTGAAAACCATCAAGAGACACCTCAAATTGTCTCTGCTTTCCCATCATGAGTCCTGCTAATTTTCTTGTTAACAAGGTAAAATTCCAGATGAGTCCCTGTGGCAATACATGCTGCAAATACTAGGTCTGCAGTAAGGCTTGTAAACATTTCTGACCTCACCAGTCAACATTTGTGTTAGCTATACTGTCATCATAGTAATCCTGTGACCCCAGGTGTGATCAAATCTTCATGATTTACAAACTCACTAACTTCAGTTGGCCCACAGTGAAAGGGATTTTAGTTAAGTCACATTCCCTTGCACTTTGCAAAAGGGGAATAATAAATAGTTACTGTGGTTTAGTTTACATGAGGAAACTACATATTAACAGAATGATGAATCAGAGCCCTTAGCTTAGGTGAGGGTTGTAGCTTGTTTTCTACCATATCCACTAAGCATGATTAAATCTCAATGTAACCAAAGCATTTACTGGCAGAAGCAGATGAATCTTTCAGAATAGGATCCATCCACTGTGTGAAACATTTCTTTTACTACTGATCAAAATAGCAGGTATGTTCAACATTGTGATTTTACTGGAAAGATAACATTAAGGCTCTTATAGTGAAAAATAATGATAATAGCAAAGTTGTATACATGTAAGAAGAGCTAAGTGAATAAATAAGGCCATAATGGTTTAACAACTCTCCCCAGTAACCTAACGAATTCAGGAGATTCTTTTTAGTTTACTGTTTCTCGCTTTACATATAGATGTTAATATAAAAATAATGGGTGTAAAATTGTAAGCAGAAATTAGATTCCAAATTAGTAGTTAGAATACTTTTTATGCAGTAGATATCTCAAACAGCAGCATAAAGGGCAGAAAATAGAGTTGAAACCATGTTATCTGTTAAGAATGTAGGTAAAAAATATTAGATGCATGTTTTGAATGTCCAGGCCATGTAGTTTATCTGAAGCAAGGTTGCTCAGGGCATTCAGGCATCTTTCTGTCTAAGTATTAATGGAATAAGGCCAATACTAAATTCAGACCAGTTTACCCAGGGCTATGTCCAGCTATATCTTGCCAGGATAATCTTGCTAGGCAACCTGTTCTGATATCTAACTACCCTTATAGTGAAGGGGTATTTTTCTTATGGCCAGTCAAAACCTCAGCTGTTTCAATTTTCTCTCTTACTCTAGTTTTTTTTGAAAGCTGTTTCAAATTTCCCAATTCACCTTTCTCCTCTGTTCCTATTTATAGCATTGTAATTGCTATTTCGCAATTGAAATTCAGACTGTCATGTTATTTAGACATGGATGGATATATATCAGGTCTGGCTGATTTGAGTAATGGAGCTAGAGCCTGCTTACACTTCTCAGGAGGAGATGTATCACTGGAACTATAGGCAAGATTTCTTTACTACAAGAAATAGAAAGAGGAAAATTTATCTAGACAAATCTGAACATAAATTTGCAATACAAGCCAGTGAAAATGCAAGTGGTAGCAACTGTTATTGAAGTCAGTGGGAAAACTTAACCATCAAGTCCAGCAGGTGTTCATATTTTATACAAAGCTCAGAGCTACTGCTTTATTATGAGGTCACTTAAAATGCATTTACATCATTTAGGTTCTAGGCTTGTTGAAGAGACTGTCATCTCTATAACAGTGATCAGAACAATAAGCACTATAGAGTTCTTCTGGAGCATTTATCTTCATGAATGGTTATTTTTCCAGGAGAGGATAGTTCTGTAAAATAGAGAAGAATACATATCATATAACTTGATGCAAGTTAATGTAGCCTGAGTAGAGCTCCTGTAACTTTCAAAAATAACGTTAGCATAAGTTAAGAAGGGACTGCCTAGACAGAACCATTACAGTACAGCCATTTGTGGAGGGTACCTACCTGTGTTCCAGTATCAAGATGAAAGGATACACCAAATGGCATACCGTAAGTTTTATGATGGGACTGATACTTTTCAATGTTTTCATTGTAATCGGTATGATAGGATAGAGGATATGTTTGCTCGTATTTTAGTGGAGGCCTATTGTAAAAGTTTTTGACTATGATGAAAGTTGGGATTAGCATTTTTTCAGAATAACACTACAGACAAGTTGAATATGAGTTGATAGAATATTGAATTGGGAAGCATGAAATACAAAGCAATCCTTTTGCTTCATGCAACACTGGCAAAACTTCAGCTGGAATATTTTCAACATTTTACTTTTAGAAAGACGTGGATAAAGAGTCCAGAGAAATTACATAGTCCAGAGAAAAGCAATTAAAATTATCAGACATCTGGAAAACAAGATTTATGAGAAAAGGCTGAAACAATTGTCTACAGAGATTGAGGAAAGACATAATAAGTCTGCAAATACATTAGAGACTGCTGTAAAGAAGACGGGATCTTCATGTTTCCTTAGGAAAGAATGAGAATTAATAGGATGAAAATAAGGCAAGGTTCAATAAGACATTAAAGAAAAAAACTCAGCAAGCGGAGATACTGGAACAGAAATTTGATAGGGAGTTTAGAGAAGAACTCTGTCACTAAAAATTTTGAGAATAGGCTAAATAAGCATGTTTGTGGTTGATCTTGTCCTAGTAAGCAGAAAGATGGGAGTATCTCATGTTCCCCTTTCCAGGCATATTTTTTTATGATCCTTTATGTGCTTGCTAGGGATAAATCATCTTCTGCAGTTGTTCACTGTTTCGTTCTTTAATATATAAAAGGAATATGCTTACTTATGGATTTTTTTGTGTCTACAAATATATATAATTACTATGATTAGATATTTTCATTTGGCTTAGGGAAATAAGCACTTGTGTTAATTTATTTTGTGAGTGTTCTTCAGTAAGCTTTTGGCTTTTGCTACAGAGCAAAGGATGTCAGCATTCAAATGCTCCCTAAAAGCCTCTCCTATTCTACTGGGTACATCCAAATTCCATGTAGTCATACTGAATACTATCAGTCACTCTTGATTCAGTCAAAATGGTTTTAAAGCAGTCAAGGATTCTGTGGGGTGTAGGCTGTTGAGCAGCTGATTTCTAAATCGCAAACAGTTCTGTATGGTTTCTCACGCAGTCTTCTATGGCCATATGACAACTTGGACTACAACTATTTTGATCTCATTGTATTACTCTGTGTGACTTAAACTTTTCCATAACTACACAATTAGGGAGTTTAGATTGGCTCAGACTAAAGGTCATTTGTTGTTCCTCATTTCATACGCTTTTCTTAATATAAAGGGAAGTTACTGTATCATTCTCAAATGGTTTGTACTGTGAGATTCATAGTAGGAAAAACTAAAACCATTGCTGACCTTACAAGCTTTGTTAGTCAGTTTACATCTAGTGTTTCATAACAAATCCTGATGATCTTATTGGTCTTCTAGGAATGCACCACATTTCTAGTCTATAGTGAAGCCTCAGTAAACATTCCCATCACCCCAGACTAAGTTTGTTTTTGCATGATGATCTTTTTAGTTGCTGAGGTTTCCTTTATTTCCTCCCTCTCATGACATATCATCCAAACATCCTTAATCTCCAGAGAAACTACAAAACACATTCCCATGAAAATCTTAAATCTCTAGAGCAGTACACAATAAGAGAACATAAAACCACCATAAAACTAGCCTTGCTTCTCACTGAATCACTTGAGTAAACTCTTTTGCCACAGCCATCATAAAGTATAAGTCTTTAAGGTCCAGGACTGCAATCAGACTCTGCCATAAGCAGGGATACTGCCTTTTTGGCTGATTTCTGTTATGAAAGCAAAGGGCTCATTAATCTCATCTAGGGCTTTGGTGGGAGAAAAAAAAAAAAAAAAAAAAGAAAAAAACCCCAAAAGAGTGAGTGAGCTGTGATAAGGTAGCTTTAATGATTTCAGGAGGGTTATTGACTGTGTATTTTTGGTCTGTCTCAAGCCACACCAGTTCTCTCAGTGAAATTTTTTTTGTTTTCCTAGAAATTATGGTACCCAACTTTACCATTATACAGTAGACAGCATTCAAGAATTCTGTATTTCTTTAGCACACCATAAAAAAAAAAAAAAGGAGGCTCTTCTACAGAGATACAGTAGAAGGCTTTTACATGAGAATACTTCATCATACTAGAGTTTTTTTTTAAATTAATACCAGTCATTTCATTAATTTGATAGAGGTAGAAATCTGTAATAGATGCAGACTTTAGACCAAGGGGCTCTTTGTCCCATTGGCTGTAATACCAATACAAATTGGTCTTTGCATCACCTATGGATATAAAGTACTATAGAGCTTAGCTGTGATCTTGAAGGTATGTTTTAATTTCATGTTTATATCTTTTAGATAACTTCATGTGAGCAAGCTATTTAATGGGTGTATGTTCAAGTGGATGATGCCTTTCATAGTTATCGTCAGGCCTTTGGACACATTGCATATCTTCTGAATAAATGCCATCATATAATATGATCTTAGCTACATTCTACAAAAGGCTGTCAGTTAGAGATGTACTAGTTTAAATATAGAAATACAGGCTGTGCACTAGGGTATGGTTCATTTCCATGTGTGTGTGTGTGATAAATTGGAATCCTCATGCATCACCAGGGCATGCATTGCTTTTTTTCTTATGCTGGCTAAAGCATCCTCTATTTGCTGATGTAAATTTTCCCATTCAGCATGAACGATGGCTTGACTTGGCTGTTTGTAATTTTGCTGGAGTAATTTTTAGACTACCTTCTTCTATGTTTTTATATTCTGAAGGAGTTTGTGAAAGCAGCAAGGAGCATTTTGCATCTATATGCAGGCATTCAATCCTGTCACTTGGGTTTTCAGAATCCTTTATGTACTTTTCAGTGAGTACGCATCTCCTCCCTCTGAAACTCTGCTTTTTAATATAATCATGAGAAATGACTGTGTTGTTCCTTCCAGTGGGTGTTGTCCCCTATACTACATTGGTTTTGTATGCATTTCAATTTCAATTGCAAAGTGTTCCCCTCATGAGCAGCTGGCTTAGACATGTGCAGGAATGGAGCTTCAGCATCTGACTGGTTGCAGGGATTACCTTGCAGGAGGTGCTCTGATATCATGAGACCTTGAACAAACCCAGGGAAAGCAAACTTCTACATCATATTTTGCAGGTTGATAAGGGAGGACAGGTCTACGACCTTAGAAATTTAAGAACCTTGTAAAACTGCTTAAAATTATCTTACAAATAAAGTTAATCTGGAAGTAATATAAATATCAGTTATACATTCAAGTGGATCCTTTAGCAACAACAGTAAGGGAACTGACTAGCACTGCAGTCATTGCATTATGAGGAAATTGGCCCACAGCCCAAACCAACAGTGTTAACACCATGTTTCTTCCCATAAAGAAATTCCTGATTGCAGTAGCTGTTTTCAGATCAAGTGGCTTAATGCAGGAGACTTGGACTAGCAGAAAGGGCTGTGTTTTTATAGTGTAACTGTCTCTCTTGATACAGTTGGATGTCAGAAACCAAATATGAATTTTGAACAAAGTGCGTAATACGGAACCTTTACAACAATAGTGTTAGAATCATAGAATCGTTAGGGTTGGAAAGGACCTTAAAATCATCTAGTTCCAACCCCCCTGCCATAAGCAGGGACACCTCACACTAAACCATGCCACCCAAGGCTTCATCCAACC
>JBCJKH010011949.1:0-21993 GCA_039877255.1 Loriculus beryllinus
ACCCATCCTGCCACCCTCATCACGCAATCCTTACCATACCCTCACCCTACTTCAAAAATTGCAGTGAGATTAATGCTATAGTTCTCCAGAACACCTGCATGATGTTGGCCCAGGATAACATCCCTTGTCAGGGTCTACATGGAGAGCACTCCCCTAGTCGCATTCATTTTCTGTGGGACTGAACCCTTACTGTAACCCAACTCTCACCGAGTTTCTGATCCTTTATATCAGTGACCTTGCTAGGCCTTGAAAATGCATGTTCTTTTTGGCCCATGGTAACACAAGACCAAAACCCAGCTAGGCCACTCATGGTGGCTTTCCTGAAGGCCCAAAACTTAACATGAATCCTATAATGGCCCACAGATTTAATAACAGAGAATGAGGTTAGTGAAATCACCTCGATGGTGAGGCGGTATAAAATCCATTCTATACCAGAAGAGGATTTCCCTACGCCCCTCACTCACCTCAGTCATGGAAAACTAAACCTTTCCCATATGATGGGTTGTAAATGTGGATGTGAGCTTGCAGAGAAAAACAGAACAGTCCACATCGGGGTGAGGAAGAGTTGTTTGTCTGGAGCTATGATGCTGTTGTTGGAAGGGCAGACTGGAGAAGGATTGTTTTCTATGAGCACATTTTTCATGAAGTAAGCTTTTGTCCTTAACACACAAAAGAGCCTTTTTTGTGATTCACACTGTGTGGTATTTTTAGTTTTCTTTGCATTTAATTAAGAATGGCACAAGAATAATACTGAAAGTAAAACATAAAGGCAGAGTGACCCTATAAAAAGAGTGAGGTTTTTACGTTAGAAAAAACCCTTGCTGTGTTACCTTAGAGGCTTAGATTGTAAACTGGCTGAGGTAGAGACCATATGCTTGTCCTGTGTTGGCCGTGCATTTGTCACAGTCAGAGTCTCTTCTGTCTCTTCTGAAATTTTCACATCTGCTGATGAATTCCAAAGCATCTAAGAGAATAAAAACTCAAAGGCCAAAGACAACGAGTTGATTAAGGTTTAGCTTCAGAGCTATAAGTTGGTAGACATGAGATCTAGATATTCAACTTCCGTCAAAGGACAGAAGTTGAGGGAAACAAATCCTTGTAAGGTCTTACGTAGCCTAGGATCTGAAGTACTTGCAGGATACAGCTAACAGTGACTAATGAAGTGCAAATAATGATTCATAATAACTCCAGAATATTGTACCATGCTTTTTCAGAACAGAGCAAACATAAAGTTACCTTCTTTCCTGTTTTGGGCAGGTGCTTTCATTGCTTACCCAGCACCCAGATAGCTTTCTTAACATCCCAAAGATGCCATTTGCTGTCCTGCTGACTTCACTCAATCTGCTCCTTTTTTTTATCTCTTTCTCTATCACCACTTCAGGGTTTCCCCTTTCCTGGACCTCCTCCTCCCTCGTTAGTGATTCTCACAGAACCAACATAACCTCCCAAGGCCTATCTTCTTAATAGCATACTCACACCCAGCCACTGTTACTCCACTGCACTGGAGCACTGTCAGATTGTTCTCTGTAGTGGCTGGGGTTGTGCCACATATTCCCTCCAAGACTCCCAACAGTGGCTTAGGTATCTTCACCTTTATCCCATCTGTGGTGCAGGAGTGAATGCCTGTCTTGCAGAGCTCACAGCACTCCACTCAGGTGTTGATTTCTTGCTGAGGTGTGTTCACTGATGCTGAGTAAGGGACGAATCCTGGCTCCAGCTCTTCCCACATAGGGTACCCAGATCAGGCTTCCCTCCAGTGTGAACCAGCTGATGCTGTCAGGTCAGAATTCCTATCAAAACCCTTCCACGTTCACAGCGCCTAAGGGGTTTCTCTCTCATCTGGACCCTCTGCTGGTGAATGTAAAGGTCAAAGTGTGTTCATTTGCATATGAATTTTAGATGATAGGTCTCCTTACTTTCAGCTGGTGCAACACTATCAGCTGGAATAGAGGGGGTAAAAACTCATCAGATACGATTATTCCCCCAAACACTGCATGAAGAACAGCATTTATGCGAATGAAAGCCATGAACCAATACATGTAGCACTGTGCTTGAGCTCACAACGTGTCTCACCAGATCAGCCAGATCTCTATAAGCCAGAGCCACCAAGCTCTACCGAGCCTATTTAGTCATTCCATTGTCACTGCAGCTTATATCCCAGCAGAGGAAATTACTTGGCAGTGTCAAGGTAGTTTACATTATCTGCATGAGATGGACTGAGGATCACCTCCTCATATTGTCCAGGGACTGCCAGCAAGATGCCCAGTCAGCATGTAGCCCTAACCATGTGTGCTATTAGCATTAGCTATCTGGCTAGCCAAGCTTTTCAGTTACTTACTGGCAGCGGGATCAGTTGGTGGTGAAAGGCCAGACTGAACTCAGTATCTGATTAGACAATTAGCATTAGAAACCCATGCAGCATCTCAGGAAACTCCCCTCTATAATTCTGTGTCCTTTAGGTAATGCAGCTAAGATGTCCAAATGGATTAATATCCCCTGATGGACTGGGAATGTCTGCGTGCCTCAGTATACTCTGTATGTTGGGATTATTCTGTACCATGATGGGTATCAAAAGAACCACACAATCTGGTTTATCACAATGCCTGAGGTATCCTATGGCCCCATAACCTCAGATGGTAAAGAAATGACTGTGGGCATTTCAGTAGGAATAACAGTGCCCAAAGAACACGAAAGTGGCCAGTGCTTCTCTGCAGGACACAACCCTGCAGGCTGCTACGTGTGAGCAGGAGATAACAGAGGAAAAGGGTCAGTAGCACGAAGGAGGTGTGATGAGGTAACTCATATGACAGAAATAGTGCTAAAAGACCTTGCTGGTATTTACCTGCCCCAGAACCGTAAGGCAATTTCTTTGAGAGGAAAGATCAAAGTTTGCTATCCAAATGTTATTTTCAATTTAAATGCTTGCATTTGTAGTAGTAAACTCAGGATTTTTGAGTCCAAATGCTAAACTTTTTATTTATCACCCATACATTTAATGATCCACATTATATGTATGGATGGACTCCTACTTTCCAAAGTCTGAGAAATAGCACGGTAGTCCATTCTTTACTGAGAGAGCACAGTGATGTCCGATTAACTTCTTACAGGTTCTGGTGAAGTGGGTTTCACAACCTCCCCAGCTATTAATCTATTGCAGCTCTGCCTTACTCAGAGACAGCTTTTGCAACAGCCATTTTCTTTTTTCCTTTCTTCTTTTCTTTCCTGAAAATTAAACCGATTAGATCTTATCTTTGTCCTTCTAGCAATGCAATCACTGGCTCTCTTCACAACAACCTCTCACGCACTGCAACTGCATTATCACGTCCTGCCCTCCTTCCAGCCATTTCCTGTAGACTCAACAAACCTAGTTCTCCCGCTTCTTCCTGGGGACTGTTTTCCAAATCTCTTATCTCTTCAGAGGTGCTCACTGCCTGGGCCAGCTGAGCTGCTTGCTGTTGCCCTGTGTGGTTTCAGTGGTGGCTTTCTGCTTCACTCCAACCTGTAGCCTGCCATCTGGGCACCCTGTTCCACAGAGCCGGGCTGGGCTGGCTGGGCTGGGCTGGGCTGGGCTGGGCTGGGCTGGGCTGGGCTGGGCTGGGATGGGATGGGATGGGATGGGATGGGATGGGATGGGATGGGATGGGATGGGATGCCTGCTGGGGCCAGGCAAGGGTGCTGCGTGGCTGCTGGGGCTCTGCTGTGCCAGGTGCTGGGAGCACGGGTGCCAGGCCCCCAGGCCCTGCCAAGCGCGGGAACCGGCATGTGCACTTCACTCCTCTTCCCTGCCAGGAAGCTGCCTCCTTGGCTTATGGGCTCATCCTGGATTCCCAAGTTTAGAAAAGTCACCAGCTCTCTCCTCAGCTGCTCTCAGATCATAGGAGCACAGAATGGTTTGGGTTGGAAGGGACATTAAAGATCATCTAATTCCAACCTCCCTGTCACAGGCAGGGACACTTTCCACTAGAGCAGGAGTTAAGTGGATTTTGGGAACCAAGCTGGACAAGATGCAATATTACATGACAGGCATCCCAGCAGCTGGATATGCAGGCAGCTGGCTTCTTAGTCCTCAAGGACTCCTGGGTTTTATATTCCCCTCCCAATTCCTGTTGTCTATTTATGGAGTTTGGGGATATTAGAAGTTCCTGGTCCCTTTGTGCCTCAGGGTAACCTTCATACAGGTCTTTTTCTCTCTCTGCTCCAGTTTGGAAGATACAATTGATGCTGCTGTTGACTTTCTTTGGAGGAGACTTGTGAGTTTTAGGGATGAAAAGCCATATTTGAGGCAAGTGATATTGCAGGATATGGATTTTCTCTAAATTGATGCTTGTACTTTATACTACATTTGCTTTCTGTTATTCACCATCTCGGCACCTCTGCATGAGCTCAGTAAACTTCCCACCCTTCTGAACACTTGCTTTTGGGATCTAGATTGAGGATATTGAGGTGACAGCCATGCTTTCCAAAGTGTTACTGGTTTATAGCCAGGCTGCCAGCAGAGGTGTGATGAGGAACCTCTACGTTCCCAATAGGAAACCATGATGAATCCTTGAATTTGGCCAGTGCAGAAGTGAACAAGGAGGCAGGCAGGTGGCACTTGGTGCACATCATCCTTTTTGGCTTATGCTGGTGGAGTTTTCTGTGGAAAAATAGAAATCTAAAAGTGCTTTGGAAAGGCACAGGGGTTGTATGATATCCTAGGAAGGCCCTGGAGTAATCTGCATTCCTGTCTCAGGTCAGATGAGTTCTGAGATCAGCAACTGATACTAGATAAGGGAAGGTACCATGGCTCCGGAAGGTAATAAAGGTGTTTTAATGAGACCTCAATACATCATTGTTAAATCTGGGACATGAGTGAGGAGAAAACTATTTTTAAATGCACTTTATAAAGGCGTGTGGAAACGAGTGAATTGCAAAGGTTTAAAGAGAGGTTTCACTCTCCTTAGTGCAGGGTTCGTTTCTTGTTCTTCCTATGGCACTTAGCCCAATGCAAGGGACCTTAGAGCTCATCCAGTTCAGACAATTCAGTGGAGATGGATTTTGGATCTTTTCTTCACCAAGATGCTCCAGCAGTTGGTTTCTGGCTCTAAATCTCTGCATTTCCTAAATGCCGTGGAAAACGTTCCCTTAAAACTGTTCCGTGCAGTTCTGGTCTGGCATTGCACCAGTATATTCCATTTTCGAGTCCCATCCCTTGTTTTCCTCATTCTTGCTGGAGAAATGAAATGGTTTTCCCCCTTGTTAGGCTTTTGGCAAGGTGTTCTGTTGTCCTGCATTGTTCTTTGTCTCCCTCTTGTTTTATTTCCCAGGCTATCTCCCAGCATGAAGCTTGTCCTGAATTGGAAGCACAGTGGCTTCCATTCGGGCTCTCTAATTAAATAAGTTCAGTTAAACCAGAATGGATCCCATCTTTTTGGCAGTAAATATTAATTTATAGCAATCATTTAATTTTCAGTGGCGATGCTATAGAAGGGATTGTTTCTGGTGGCATTTACTCACTTTACGCTGTACAGTGTTGATGCAGGAGAAAAGTAATACATTTTCTCTATTTCTGGTTTAAATCTGTATGGTTATACCATTTAGCCAATAAGGAATGAGTTAGAATTTGGGAAGGCTGGATCAATAACATTGTTGACTATGATCATGACTTTATGCCCCCTTCTGCATATTTGTCCATCTCAAAGTGAATCCGATGCGCATCAGTAAATTCAGGTCTTGTTCAGTGAAGTGTTTGGGGCATGGATTTACACACCTCCACTAGGAATTCTTTTATGGTCATAGGGGATAACGGCAGTTACAAAGATGAAGATGGCACTGGAGTGTAATGGCTCGTGTTTGGAATGCTCCCAGCCAAATTCCATAAGTGTAGGTAGATGTCATCATGTATTAATGAACACAAAGCACTTAGGGCTGGGTTTCCTAAGGCATTAAGGAGCCTGAGCGCTTCACTTGATCACACTGAGTAAACCACTGGGCTCAGTGGTTGCATAATCTAGGTAGCAGCTTTTGTGAATGAACAGTCTGCATTTGTTGGGGTGTAGATGATAGAATTTGAGGTTCAGTGTCAGACAGCTCCATATCCCAGTATCTATTACCATTACCTGCCTTTTGGTGCCTGTACGGTGATGCTGTTGTGATGAGTCACTGCTGGAAGCTCAGAGAGGCACCATGAGATGAGCTCTGAAGACAGGAGCATGTTCTCATGACCCTCCACCTCTTTTACTCCTACCTTATTCCAAAGATGGTCTCTTTTTAGTAATGTTTTGTTGTCTCGTAGTAGAAAAGCCACATTTATGTGCAGTGTATGTACTTCTTTGGGAGATAAAACTCATCATTTATTTATCAGTCAATCACTTTTCCCTACTCCCAGCTGCTTGACAATAAGATGGAGCATCCAGGAAAGGAAACTGATCTCTTCTAAATCAAGTGCTTTCTTTTGTTGGGGGGGTTTTGGTTTGGTTTGAAACCGTTGATTCTTAGTTACCATAATGCAAGAAAGGATGGAGCCGTGCTTGAAGGGTTGTCAGTAGTTTCCTCATCTATCCCCTTCTGTTCCCCAAGTTAACTGCCAGAGACAAGCCAGACATGTCATATAGTGCCTTGCTTGAGGTTGTAGGCATGAATTTTTTGGCCCTAATTCAGCCTTCTTAATTATAAGGTGATGAATTACTCCCTGAAAGCACTCGTAAATCTTTAGCCTAGTTTATTTCCTTTAAATTCAAGTGTTGTGCTCATTGGATGTGCTATTTGCTGGGGCTTTTTCCTCTACAGAAGCCATAGGCAGGACACCTTCCACTAGACCAGGTTGCTCCAAGTCCAATCCACTGTGGGCTTCCATTTAACCAAAGCTGTTGTTTCACATGTGAGCTGGAGATGGTTTGACCAGGAGGTGAATAGTTAAGAATTTGTTCCTTATACATTCTAGTCTGATCCTTTAAACTGTGGTAAGTGGATGGTCTAACTCCTTTACAATGCTGAGACTCAGGAATGAGAGGTTTCTCTTCATTTGCCAGCTTATGGCAATGATTAGAAATGTTTTTCTTCTTATCCCCCCCCCCCCCTCCTTTTTGGAGGGGAAAAGCTGGGAATGGTGAAAGTACATCCTGTGTGGTCTTTGGGAAGAGTAGAACTCCCTGTAAACCATGCCATGCAGTGAGTACTGCCTACAACAACCCAGCATTGACAGGGAATGTGGAAAACGGCATTAAGAGTCCTAAGCTCAGAAAATGATACACATGAAAGTGTCTTCTTTATTGAATGCAGATTTCTTAGGCCCAGGATTAAGGATGTGCACTGCCAGTATTCAGACTTTCTCTACTGGAAGCACTTGCCAGTTTTTCACTGGCTTTCCTCTATCCCATTTCTCATTTACCATGACATTTTAAAGGCATCTGTGGCTGGGTAACTGCTTCCCTGGATTGCACAGTCCCTGAACTGAGAGCTTAATGAAGAAGTCAGTGCTGCCTCTGATGAATGACTCCAGCCATTGTGGCCTGGAGCTATCCCTGCACATGGTCCTACTGCTTTCTTACATATCAGAAAGAATGCATCTCTTAACTTTGCAACAGGGATCAAGACGTTTGCACCACATAAGGAGCTAGGTGATGGCTTCAAACTGACTGAAGAATACCTTTATAAAATGTAAAAGGTCCCATTATTTCTCATTGTGCCTTCTGGTGGATTTCGAAGCTGTTTACTTGCTGTAATCACAGTACGTTGGACCTTCGAAGTGATGGCAAACATAGATGGGTACCCAGGCGCCTTGGGCATGGGAAGTGGAGCTTGTCCTTGGTACCGCTCTGAGTGGTTATTCAACGTGCCGGTGCTGCACTCTGCTGACCACGCTGTGAACAGCACAGATCTTCATTCCTAAGATGCTCCGTTAGGAAATGCCTTTGGAAGGGAGGTGGTTGATTTTCTTTTTGACTTCTTCGGTAAAGCTTCTGTGGTACCATGAGCAGATAGCTCTGTTTCTGCTGAGATTGATGGACATGGAGGCATTGAAGGCCAGGCTGGATGTGGTTCTGAGCAACCTGATGTAGTTGGAGATGTCCCTGCTCATTGCAGGGAGATTGCACCAGATGAGCTTTGAAGATCCCTCCCAACTCAAGCCATTCTGTGATTCCGTAAACCAGATGCAGTTGCTTCTTCATCTTAAATGTGTCCAAATATCTGAAGGAGCTCTGAAAAAAGGAGCTGAAATGTGTTAAAGAGCCACAAACAGCCTGGATGAAAATGCTTAGGAAGATTCATTTGCACCACTAAATGAATCAATGGGAAGTGCTGACATGGAGAACTTGGCAAACATCTGCAGTTCTGTCTTCATGCCTCTGTATCTCAGATGGTTTTGGGTGACAGTTGCATCTTCAATGACCAAACTTTTCTGCTGTTCACTAAAGTGATCCAGTTGCAGCCTTGTGTGCCTGATATTGTTCTCATCCTTTTCATAGAATCAGGGAATCAACCAGGGTGGAAAAACCCTTTAAGCTCATCCAGTCCAACTGTTCCTTATCACTGGCCACCACCAACCCATGGCACTGAGGGCCTCATCTCCATGGTGTGTGAACATTTGCAAGGACAGTGACTCCAGCACTGCTCTAGGCAGCCTATTCCACTCTGTGTGAATGGCTGTGGAGGATAAAGCTGAGCTGAACCATCTCTCTCCTTTTACTGTGCTTCAGGCTAACTCTTGAGCAGTAAGGGTCAAAGCAGGACGCTGCTGATGAAGGTATCATCTCTGAGCCATGGTGGAGGGACTGTTCCAAGCTCTGCAGAGAGGTTGATGCTGAGCCAGCTTTGTGTAGCTGGTTGGTACCCAAGGTCTGGAATAGCTGTTGATGTCCTTGTGCATAAACACCCACTTCAGATAGGCAGCTGTGCAGTTCAGTCCACCTTCTTGCTCAGGTTAAGTAGACTGTTGCCCCAAAGTCATGTCTCATTGAACCAGCGTTTCTCCAGTGAAGAAGTAAAGCTTTGGGGTTTCTGATGGTGGGTTTTTTTCTCCTCTTTTTTTGGTTTTTTTTTTTATCTCTCCTCCAGGAAAATAGAGGGGAAACGAAGATGATGTAAAGGAAAGACTGTCATGGAAACCAACTGGCTCAGCCATTTCTAGAAACAAGGCTGTGTGCTGAAAGCATCCAGAGCAGTCTGGTCCCTCCAAGCTGGTTTCAGTGAGAGACTGGTGGTAGGAAGGTGTATAAAGGCCAAGGCCGTGTTAGATGGGGCTTGGAGCAAGCTGCTCTAGCGGAAGATGTCCCTGACCATGGCAGGGGGTTGGAACTGGATGAGCTTTCAGGTCTCTTCCAACCCAAACCAATCTGGGATGCTATGAAAGTCAGCTGAGTTCTGGATCAAGCCCTAATGTGTTGACCAAGTCTCAGGACAGAGCAGCTTGGCTCAGCAGTGACATTAAGCTGTGAAATCTGGGCTAACTCGTTTGCCTAAACAGATTTGCTCTGCAATTCCTGGCTTTCCACAGACCAGCACTGCATGGAAAGCAGGGAAGGGAGGAGCAATTGCTGAGGCTGGCGAGCTGATTATCAGATGTGAATAACCCAGCTGTTTCCAAGTGATTTAAAGCATGAAACCACTGTGACACAGAGCACAAAAGATGACAAATCTCATTTGGAGAGGTTTGTATTTTGAGAGGAGGGGATAGTTTACATGCCAGGTTTTGGATCAGAACAGGTATGGACTAGTAGGGAATAAAGTGCTTGTATCTAGCTTCGTATCTTTGGCTTAAATAGAAAGTAGTTGCAGTTTCCTTTGGAGTAACAGGGTTTCTAAATGGCAATGAGTTTCTTTTTTGCTTACCTGTCTATCCACCTTGTTTTTTCTGTGGTTAATGCCTCCTACTAATGAGTTTAGATTGCACAAGATCACCATTGTGCCCTGTTTCCCTCAGCTGTGAGACTTGGGAGAGATTGTCATGCTGCAGCAGAGTCAGAGAGCTCAGATCTACTTGGAAAAGCAACCCAAGTGAATTACTGTGTTGCATCTCATTGTAGTCCATTGAGATGGATACTTGGTGGTAATGAGAGACAGATCGCTCCTTCCAGCAGGGTTTGGACGTAGCTGAACTGGGAAGAAGAGGATAATACGACTTCTTCAAAGAGAGATGCTGGCATTTCACTCTGCTGGAGGTGTGAGTTTTGCCTACGCTGCTTTGAGTCAGATCCAGGAGAGTCTCTACCCACTGCTGCAAACTGGCTTGAAGCCCACATTTTTCTGTCAGAGCTGTTTATCCATTTTTATACCCCACCAGCTTCTACTGCTGAGGGAGGAGAAAAACTCTTCTTCTTCCTACAGAAATTCTGTTCCTTAGAAAACTAAGGCAAGCACATCCAGCTTTGCCTGCAAGCAGCTTGCAGGGATGGCATGTTTATCGCTGTCATTAGTTATCTGTTTAGGTAAAAAGACCTGTCAGGTTTATTATATTGGTGATCCCCTTAACATTACAGTTCACAAGGAGATGCTCAAGTGTCCTGTTCCATACTGGAGTAATCGTGTGCTTAGTCAGTCGGCCCAGTGAGGCTTCTTTAGAGGTATAAATACTTCTTTAAGGCTGTATTTCCTGCAGTGCATGGTCTGTACAGTGGTGGGACAGTGGAGCTGAAGGGCTGTGGATGGCACAACTGAGAGAGTGAGTGTGCTGGCTTCAGATTTGTTTAGGAATGTTGGAAAGGGGGAGCTGTAGCGCTGGAGAGAACAGGAATTTGTCTGGGTGCAGAGAAGATGCTCTTCTCGCAGCCCATGTAAGCCGCAGTGATGGTTGAATGAATGCAGCTGGGATCATCCCACACTCCCTGTGTCAAGGGATGAATAGATCCTGCCACAACGTGGTTTCTTCTGTCCTCATCTGTTGGCTGAAGGATGTGAGCTGGACCCAAGGTTTGTCTCTGATGACTGTAAAAGCATCCTTAGGTAGAGAGCACGGTTGGAGCTGTGCACGCCAGAAGCTGAGAGACATGAATCCCTTCCTGTTGCTGTTAATTAATGAATCTAGACAATATTCAATTAATGAATCTAGACGGTATTCAATTAATGAATATAGACACAGGGAATGATTTCGAGTCATTTGCTGCAGCTTTTTCTGATGTGGTGGAGCATGTGGAAATGTGGCCTGTGTCAAGCTAAGAAGAAAGCTTCAGGGGTAGGGATAAGAAAGATTCCCCCATTGTTCATCCCATATGTGGGCTGCTGGCTGGAGCTGTAGTTGTCTGACTCTGAAGTTTTGGGGTGAGGACCAGGTTGTTTCCATATTTTATATGTATTCTGTTACGTGCAACAGCTTTTGGACTGAGTATCTCTGTTCAGAGATCTTTGGTGGACCAGGTTAGAAGCATCAGTACTCGTGTGGATCAGGGAGGTCATCTCTGCTCCTAAGGGATCTGATGTAATACTTTTTCATTGCAGGCCTGTAGGAGAAGAAACACTGAGGTGCCTTTCTTCCATAATTGACTGTGTAAAGCAGAGAAAAGCTCCTTTAACCGGTGTCACCCACATCACTAATGACTGCTTCTGGCCAGCATCAGGGACCGTGTTTTTCTCCTCCCATTTGATCACTGCTCTCTTCATAAAAGCCTCACTTAAACCCCTTGGTTCTTCTAGAGCTCAGGGCCTGGTACAAGCACAGCAGGAACACGAGTGTTTCAGAGCCCTGGGGATGGTGAATGCAGCTGGAGGAGGGAGAGGATGGGGAAGCATGACAGAACAATTGAGAAGAGGGAGTTTGCAGTTCTGTCCTCCTGAAAATCAACCAATTTCAGTGATTAAGGAACTTTAATATGCACTTACACCAATAGCTTCAAACACCTCCTTTAAACGTTCACCTCCCACATCTAAGAAGCTCTGTCGTTAACTTGATTTCCCAGTGTGTGAGCTCTCCAGCTTCTTCCACTGCCTCTGCCTGGATCCAAGTGTTTGGAAAAGCAGGTAGTCCATGAGGAGTCTGAGGATGGAGTTTAGGGATGGATGTCTGACTCCTACCACTGAAAACCTCTTTAGGCACCAGCGGTAGCAATGAATGAAGTCCTGGCACTTGCAGTTATTACTAAGAATTGGGAAGGTTCTGCAGCATGGTGCAGGAAGAGATGATCCCCTCTTAGATCCTAATCCTGAGGTTCCCTTTTCCTCATTCCAAGGGCAGAAGTACAACCTGTAGCAGATATGTTTTAGCTGTGTTGGTAGATATATGTAAAAATACAGGCTCAGCAGGCAGCAGACCGTAGCATGCAATCAGATTTGAAGCTCCTTGTTTCTTCCTCCTGTTTTGCAGGCAAGAGGAGCGGATATTCCCGACATTCCAGGGGAGCTGGCGCTCCGGACCTGCGGCAGCACAGCCAGTATGAAAGTGAAGAACGTGAAAAAGTAAGAGCAGTGTCCTTTGATTTTCCTGTCCTTGCTTGGCTTCTCTTTGAGATACCCCAACGAGGGCATTTGGGAACAATTTGGGGTAGTATCTTCCTCAGAGCCACCAAGATCCCTGTGAAACCAAGTAAATTGGAGCTGATGGAGTCTAAAAGTGGGGATGTGAGAGGCTTTGGTGGCTCTCTCCCCTGTTTGCAGCCATAGAAGCAAAGCTTCTGAGAGTTTTGAACCCACACATTTTCTTCCTAGAACTAATTAGTAATAATGACTTAAAAATACACATTAAAAGACCCTTAAGAGGGCCTCAGGCAGTGTGTCAATGAGAGAATCTTCCCTCTCTTCCATGCTCTGGAAAGCAAAACCAGGACAAATGGGTGGGCTAGATATATTTTTTCTCTTTTCTTTGCAGTCTGCCCTGTGCATCTTCATCTGAATGGGTTTTGCACAGTTTCAGGGGTATTTTTTCTTCTCTGATCTCCCAGATTTATTTTTCCATGGTCTTGCACTGTCCTCCTGTCTCATTCTCCCCCAGACAATATAAAGCAATTGATTCTGCTTGCAGCTAAGGTTTCAAACCTCTAACCTGCAAAGGGGATCAGCAGCAATCAATATGTCTTTGCTATGAATGCTGACTGGAGGACCACAACTCCCCAGCATCGATTGCTCTGTGCCTTCAGCTCACCTCTCTGATGCCGTAAGGGAAATGGCTCTTTGTTCTAGTGCTGAGCAGCCAGCTGCTGCATCTCACTTCCCACTTAGATTCCCGTGGGAAGAGAGAGCTAGATAATGACAATCTCATTGGCTCACCACCAGCAATATCTATAGGAGTCTATAATAGCTTCAGCAGAAGCAAGAGCATGTTGCAGAGCCAGAGGATCTCCCCATCAGCCCTCATTGTAAATGGAGACACTTGGAAATAATCATGGCTCACTTTGGAATTTGAAAAAGGCAAAGGATAAATAGCGTTTGTTCTGCACCCTCAGATACATCAACCCGGGACTGATGGGCTGTGATGCCTTTCACAGGTAAAGCTCTACTTTCCTATGTGTCTCGTGTAAGGCTGTGTATTTGCACTGCACAAAAGCTTTTGTAAAGATAGAGCAGCTTGTCCCTGTGCCTGTCCTTCAAGATGTGGGCTTTGGTGTGGATGAGCTGCCACACAGTGCTTTAAGGATGCCGTGGTAAAAGCCACTTTGCACTTCAGTTTTCCTTTCTCACTCGATTCCTTTCTCCACTCTTTTGGTGCATCACATCAACAAATCCCTCTGTTCCCTTGGCTTTTGGATGCGAAAGTGGGAAGTGTTATTTTCTATTAGTAACTGCATTTTGGAATGGTACTTGATGCTTGGTTCGCTGGTTTGCATCTATCTGATGGGGTGCTTTTGATGTGCTTCAGGTTATCCTTTACAAAAGGTCACTTCCCGAAGATGGCTGAATGTGCACATTTCCATTATGAAAACGTGGATTTCGGCAACATCCAGGTGAGTTTCTGGCTTTTTTTATATACAAAACATCCCTGGGTTTGGCTGCCAACTAACCTGCTGGGGATGGCAGAGGAGGGACCTCACTAAGGTTGGTTTAGCTTGCTGTTTAGTGATGGGAAGTTAAAGCAATAGGGACTCTTGCTGTAGGCTTGATTCCATGTACTGGGCCAGCATCTGCATGTGTTGCCACCCCTTTGAGGCCGGAGTGGTGTTATTTCCACTGGATTTGGCTGAGGTCACTAAAGACTGCATCAAACACCCATGATGGAGTCATCTCGATAACTGCATGCGTGATTTTGTGTGTGTCTTTAACCAACTGATGTATTTGTGTGAATAGAAATCATTCCATTTTATCCCTTCTCTTCATGTTATCTTGGCCCTGCATTGTGTGGCAGAATCCAAGCAATTCAGCCTGAGTTGCACTTCTGGAAGTGGGATCCATCCATCAGAAGCATTTTTTGCTGGGCAGTAATGGGGAGGGCTGAGAACCAAGAATCACAGCTGGTTTCTCCTGAACAGGGCACATCTTGCTCTGCACTTAGAGAGGCAGGGATGCCTCCAGCATCTGCCAGCCTTGGAGCCAAAAAGAGGTTACAACCTTTTCATTTGTAAAACATTTCCTGGACTAGAGAGTGAATTATTTACAGCCTTTCATGTTTCTTTACTCAACAGTAGTGTTACGCATCCGATCTTTCTGTCTCTATGAAATTCCAGCTGAGAAGGAGTTTGGGTCTTAGTCAGGGATTGTATCTACTATTGTTCACATTGAGTGGCTCTAAGTAGGTCCACTCTATTGAGCGTAGGTTGGCAGGCACATGTGCACACAAAGGCAAAGCAACTGTGGCTAAATGAAGATGACACCAGCGTAAGAGCTCAGTTCTCAGGAGGTCTCTGGAAGATGCTGACGCAAACAGGAGCAGTCCTCAGGTTTCTGGAGCAAAACTGTTGTTTCTTTATTTGCAGTGTATAGGAATAGGTTGGCTGCTCTGTGTGCCTGGTTTTGGTCTCCTGGTAGTTTTCTGATTTGGCACCATTACTTTTTCACTCATCTTGGAAAGAAGTTTGCTGTTGGAGTAAGTGTCAAGCAGGTATCTGTGTCCATACAGGTCTCTCTTGCATCGTGAGTTTTCCTTTCCATCATTCAGGGATACAAGCAAGCTACAGAGATCACAACCCTTGCATGGCACCAGGATTTGAAGCATTTTAAAGGCAAAGTGTGGCTGTGTGTGCTGGGGAGGGGGGATCTGCGCTCTGTTTCCACCACTCTTACCTCTGAAAAATCATACACACTTCACTATTAAGGTACCTAAAGCAAAGCATGTGCTTAGATAAGGTGAATGAGGCTCTGAGTACTGGCTCTGTGCCTCTTGTCCCTTTCTTTTTCTAAGCAAGATTTCTGTAATGACCGTTTGATACGCATAAAAATATCTTAAGAACAGAGCTTTGCTCCTGAAATACAAGAGGTGTAGGACATTACAGTGTTTCCTTAGTAGCAGAGCAGTGTTAAGGGTAAAATAAATGCAAGCTATTAATACAACAGCAGTATTAGCCTACAGGTTTCAAAACAGGTTCATCTAGGGCTCATATATGTGAATCAGAAGGCATTCATTGGTGGCTTCTTGATGCTAAGAAGGGAACCAGAGAATAGCAGTAGGCTGAAGTGACTTGTAAGTGACAGCTTGGCACCTAATAGTGAGCTGCCAAGTTGCATCTGAGGGGTAGTGGGTGGAAACTCCTTTCAAACTCTCTTCAGCGTTCAAGATGTGCAGAGTTGCAGTGCAGCATTAGTAGGTATTGTGTAATGCTGCCTGTTAAGAGCCTGGCTGGATTTCAGCTTGTTTTGTAACTGTTGATGTCACTTCGAAGATGGGCTCATGGCGCAATCGGTATTAATATCCTGGCTCCTCACCTCATGAGCTCATTCTAAATTAACTTTCTGAGATGTGTGAAATAGGATTTGTTCGCTTCTTACCCTAGCACCGTGCTGACAAAACCGGGTGCTTTGGGGGATGCTTTTTCTTCGTAGGAAAGTGCTACTCTCCTGCTTTCTATGTGCTTTAACCTCGTTTGCTTCTGGCCAGCGAGACACGTGTTGCATAGGCAGGAGATTGCTGGCTTACAATGCACAGGTAGTTGATGTCCAAGCTGTTGTTATAGGAGAGGCTTTACAGATTGCATCGCTGTTGGTTTGCTGAAGTACCTTCAACTTCTTACTGCGGTGAGTTTTTAAGGCGACATCATTGATTTTTCATCTTACAATGAAAAGCCACTGTCTGCATAATAGATTCCTCTTAACATTGATTTCATCTTAACATTCTCTTAACATATCTAACAATGGATTAATGTGTAAGAATCCCATTAGCCGGAGCGGAACTGTGGCTGAGCTTCGCTGTGATCCAAACATCATGCCTTGATGATCTTAAAGGTCTTTTCCAACCTGGTTGATTCTGTGTGAGGCCATGGCTGGATTGGGATCACTTGGCATTGGTTAGGTCAGTTCTGTAGCTTTCCTTCTCTCTAAGCTCTGCTGCCTTCACACAGGGCTGAGGTAGAACCTCTCAGTGATGCCTTTCCCCCTCTGGAGCATCAAAAGTCAATTCATTAATACACAAAGCACTGAGGCTGGAAGTCCTCAACATCTCTGCCAGCTCTTACATTAAGGCAGAAAGGCTCACGATGCATTTAACTTCATGAGTGCCTAAGTCATCCTATTATAAAATAAGTTCATAATCAGCTTCGAAGGCAGCTGATTAAATTAAGCACGATTTTTGGGTCTCAGAGTTGCCTTCTTAGGGGCTTGAGTTGTTCCAGTATGAAGCTGAGGTACAGCATAGCATCTTCCTGGCAGGATTTGAGTTGGCCCATTCCAGGTTTTGTGCTGTAGCTGTAGAGCTGTTGAGGTGAACTCATTCACATGGGATTTGGGTGTCTCAGTGCAGCATTTGTGTCATGCAGTTTCACTGCCTTTCATCAGCGAGCTTTAGGCCTTGTTAATATGTAGGAATGGACTTCAATTGAGTAGGTTTTAGTAATAGAATATGGAGAGCTGATCAGCTCCCTGCTTCCCAGGTAATACTCCTTGCTGCCTGAAAAGCATATTGCTAAAGGGAAAGTGCTGTCAGGCATTCCAGCACTGTTCCATCAATCATGGATTCAACCCCTTCAGACAACAGGTCTCTTGTCTCCCTGTGTGGCTGCCTTCTAAACCCCATCGGAACAGGATTGGATTATGGGGCATGGAAGATCCTTTCCCTCTCCTTATCTGTTCAACTTTGGCATTGCAAGTGGTAGGAGCGTGTTATCAGCCATAAAGGAAGTATTTGATCCAGAATCACTTCCGCCTGCGAAGGCATCAGCTGCCAGGAATGCTGCCAGGAATTCCTGTTCCCAGCTCAGCAGTATTGTTTGCTGCTGAATGCCTTTGGCAAGCTGCAGCTTTCCAGCCAAGATGATGCTCTGCCTTGCAACGGGGGCTGTGGTTCCTGCCTGTCACCGCGTTTTCCTGTTGCATCTCTTCAGAGCGAAGAGCAGCTCAGTTCTTGTCGTGTCTTCTGCCAGCAGAACCTGTTGAGAAGGGATTTTTGGGGTCATCTTCTTTTGCTTTGCCTCTTTATTGAATACCATTCCAGGGAAGGGGGTGCGGAGGGGAAGCGTGTGCTTGGGAAGGTGTCTCTGTTAGTTATGCAGTCATTTTCCTGAGGTGGATTGCAAAGGAGACGCAGGTGCTAAAGCCTGACCAGATGCCCTCCTCTGCAGTGAGCTGGGGTAGTTTAAGATGTTTCTGCCACAGCTAAAAGCAGTTCTCTTCACAGATCAACCAGAAAGAGCAGGAACAGAGGGATGCTGCTGCTCTGCGTGTGAAGTCGGGCAGCTTAGCTCAAACCCCTTCCAGCAGTCGTTTCCAAGCAAGGCTGCTCACTACCTTCAGTGTAGGAGGGTTTCTTCATTCCACAGCTCTTCTTCAGACACAGTGACTCTCTGTCTCAGCAGTCATGAGCAGCTCCAGGCTGTCATGTCTTCAATAAAGTCCTTTGCAAAGTGTTCAAAGAGGAAAACATCATAGAATCACAGAGTGGTTTCGGTTGGAAGGGACCTTAAAGCTCATCCAGTTCCACCTTCCACTGGACCAAGCCTTGATGTATCCTACTACATTGTGTTCCCCTTCTTTAGATGGATACCTCCCCCCTGTTCCCTGTCTTTTCTATATGGTTTCTTTACTATTGCCTTCTACAGTGGCAGGGGGACGTGTTGCAAGGGCTGCTTTAAGGACATTGGTAAAGAAACCCAACTATGTTCATAGTGTTGGTGGAAACTGCTTCTATTAAATCAATAATTCCAGCCACAACTCCTTGAAAACTGGTGCAATCTCCTGCCAAGATTAAGAGTCTCTAGGCCAAGCTTCTTGATGCCAAAAAAGTTAGGAAAATATTCGAGTTCAGTTCACCTCAGTTTGTGGATTCTTCTGTTTCCTGCTCTTGCATCCAGCTTTGCCACGAACTCCTCAGAAAAATTCCTCCCTGGAACAAGACCAGACCTGTGACATTCCAGCTTGCTTGCTTTCCTTCGTGGGAAGTGGGGGAGAAATCCAGCACGGCTGTTCCAGTGGAAGGGTAACTTCAAGTGGATGGAGGATCTCTCATGGAGCTTTACGGTTGCCTCTCACACGTTTACTACTTGCTTGCACTTGTTGCTTGCTGTACAGAACAGTGGCAGCCTTCAAGTGATCCAGGTTTAATGGGACTGTGTTGAAGGCCAGGTTGGATGGGGCTTGGAGCAATCAGCTCTAGTGGAAGGTGTCCCTGTCCATGGCAGGGGGTTGGAGCTGGATGAGCTTTAAGGTCCCATCCAACCCAAACCAAGCTGGGATTCTATGACTGTTACTGAAATCAATAACTGCTCCATATTTATCTTATAAAGTAAAAGGTAATTTGCTGCCATTACTCAGCTGGAGGGTCATTGAATTGCCTGGCACAGGAAGGAAAGGCTCTAGACTAGCTCTGTGATTCCAGGTATGTTCATCATCTAGGTGTATAAATGGAAGGGCAGGCTATAACCCTCAAATCGTCGTTAAAAGCAACTGAGATTCTACTTGTTACTCTGTTGAACACATATTTCTGCTTTCAGTCTTCTCCTCAACACACAGCAAACTTGTCTGTGGATCTTGAATGCATAGTGGCTGTTTGATGGCGTGAATAAAAGTGAGTGCAATAAACCCAACTTTAACTTTGGCATTGACCTGCTGTTTGCCACCGTCATCCATCATCTCTAGCAACGTGTGACAGAAATGCATTAAAGTTGTTTTAATTAGTGACTTGTGTTGGGAAATGTTCCTTCCCTGCGGATTAATGGCCTGGAAAAAGCAGGGAGATGTATTACATGTGTAATTAAAACGTATTAAAAAGAATCCATAGGCTCCAGAAAAATAATCCCTTACCTCACTGGTGTTTCATAGTTTGAAAAGGGATGAAAACCCCTATGTTTTTGTGTCTAGTAAACCACGTTGTTAACACAAATGGTGTTAAAACGCAGCATAATATTGTGCTCAGAGAGCTGCCAGCATGCCAAGCTGGTGGGATTTTAATGACCAGCAAGCTTCATGTTGCTGTGATGCTGAGATTTCCCGAGGCAGGGCTGTGTTTTCAGTCTGCAGGGGAGGTTTGTCGTGCCAGTGGATGTATTAGCTGTTAAAGCGTACAGCACGGGCAGCATTCCCATTCTGGATATACCATACCTGCTTGCAAATAGGGCAGTTTCTTTACTTTGGGCTGCTGTGCCAGAAACGTGAGGTTCGATGGCAGAGTTGGCAGCTCAGGGGGAGCGGGTTAGGCTGCGGGGTTTTAAGGTGTTCATTCATGGCTTTGGCTTTCCCATGGGGTGTGTGTGTACCTTTGGCCTGCAGTTACAAGCATCTTCATTCATTTCCTGGGGAGGAAGCATGGATAGGATAGAACCTATAGATGTGATCTTGCAAAATGTGGGTTCCTGACTGGCTTGGCTTTGGAGCTGTTGGAGCGAGGCCAAAGGAGGCTATGGGGATGCTGTGAGGGCTGGAGCAGCTCTGCTCTGGAGCCAGGCTGAGAGAGCTGGGCTGGGACAGCCTGGAGAACAGAAGGGTCCTGAAAGGAAGACCTTAGAGCAGCTCCAGTGCCTAAAACAAATGTACTTTTGCATGCACGAAGTGATGCTTCTGCCTTCCCCCAGGGCAAGGTAATGAGCAAGTACCTAAAGGTCATAGGCTTTAGAGAGCACTGGGAGTCCTGTAGCTCTGCGTGTCCCTGTGTGATATTCAGGTGCTTGCAGTGATCAGTTTAGTCCTAGCCTAACCTTAATGGAAAGGTAAGGGTTGTCAGAGTGGAATGCAGCACTTAGGGTTTCCCACAGCCTGGTTTGGGAAGATGAGTGGTTGTTGATCTTTCCCACTTCTGGGGTCATGGCAGGAAATGGGCTGTGCTTCCCCTTGGCTTTTATCACTTCCTCCTGCCAGCTAAGGGGAGATTATTTTCCTCCATTCGCTGCTCCTCTTGTCAGCAAGAGGAGTTGGTGTTTAGCTGGATAACAAATCATGCTTTTCCTGGGGAAGGAGCTCTCAGGAATGCTGGTTTCCCCAGCCCCTTGTTTCCCTCTTGAGCTTAGTCCTGCAAGTTCTTGCTAGGGAAGATGTGCTTTGCATATATGCGATGTGCAAAGCTTAATTTGCTTTTGCTTCCAGTCCCTTTCTGAAGCTTTTTCAGCAGCTCTGATGGTGGCTCCTTATCTGCTGTTGTGTAAGGCTTCTGAAGATGCTACAGACCAGCCTTGCAGTGCAAGTGTATGCTTGTGCACACTGGGTTAGTATTATGTGTTCTTATTTAAGGACTCTACTTTATCCTTCTCAAAGGGAGACTTTGGCATCTTGTTGAGCTGATTCTCTTCACCTGAGCCTGCAAGGGTGCTGAACGCCTGCAGTAGGTTGAAGAGTATGGATCCCTCTGTAGTTGGTGATGGGTAAAACGTGGAAGATGGGGTGAAAGCTGGGGTTTACAGTGCTCTGGGAAGGTAACAATGACCAGTCTGAAATCAGCACATCAGGATCCACTGAAATACTCTCCAGAGCCTATGGAATGACTGGACAGATGGGTCTGTGGACAGGAGGTTGTGCATCACCCACGGGTAAGGTGAAGCCAGCACTTCCTAATGAGATTCCAGAGTTATTCATGTCCTGCACCTCCAGCTACAGCACAACCAAGCTACTGACCTCAAGGCTCTTCGGGGTACATTTGCTTTTCCCTTGTGGGCATTGGTAAGGTTTGTTTGCTTCCTTTTTGCCCTGGGGATGTTGGTTCCTTGTTACTGGTTCTCTATAAATGCAGGCTAGGAAATGATACTGAGCCCAGTTCTTGCTTTGGCTTGTGCATTAAAAGTAACACAAACACCTCTCTTCAGATGAGATGAAGGTGAGAAGTCATAGCAAAAACCTATGGGCACTCTTGAGTGGGGAAAGGTGCTTTGAAAACTTGGCAGTGAGACAGGATCAATGACAGCCTTAAGCACATCAAGCTTCTCATCGCCACAGTACTCTTCCCCCCATCAAAAGTATGGTTTCTGGGAGGGTTTTGGTGTTCTTTGTCCCCTCTTGCAGCTCCTGCTGGTATTTCAGATATATATAAGGCATTTTTTGCTAGTGATTTTGGTTCTTCTCAGTGTGGACAAAAAAGATAATATTGATTTAGTGGGGGAGAAGAGAGAAACAGTGAGTGAGTAAGAGAATAATAGCCTGGAATGATAGGGCTGTCAATTTTCAGTTCTCTCACAGGAATAATATGCTTGTTTCAAGCAAATGGCAAAGTAGACTGTGACTAAAACTGTCACTGGCCTCCCACAGAACTGAATGGATTTTGGAGCTCAGAGAAGAAAAGGCAGTTGTAACTAGTGTGGTGATTTTAATGTGCTTTCCTTGAAAGTCAGCAGTTTTAGGAGATGCTGTATGCAGGAAGGTTGAAAGTATTCTATAGAGAATTATGGACTCCCAGGCTGGTTTGGGTTGGAAGGGACCTTAAAGCTCATCCAGCTCCAACCCCTGCCGTGGACAGGGACCCCTTCCACTGGAACAGCTTGCTCCAAGCCCCTGTGTCCAACCTGGCCTTGAACACTGCCAGGGATGGGG
>JBCJKH010011951.1:0-29191 GCA_039877255.1 Loriculus beryllinus
TGTGGAGGAGATAGTGTAAGGATATATAACCGTGTCTTTGTTTACAAATAAACGCACGCACGCACGTACGCACGTACTTACTTACTTACTGACTGACTGACTGACTTACTTACTTTGTCGCGTGTCCGTCTCTACTGCGACAACCAAGGGGCTGCAGGTGAGGATACGAAGGCCAAGTCAGGCAGTGTTCTCTAGTGGACACACAAGTGGGGGTCTGTCCTGGGGGATGCACAGTACTCACGGTGCTGGGGCCATGGCCAGGGGTCTGTTGCAGGAGATGCACTTCTCTGGACCAGAGAGCTGCCTGCAACACAGGTACAGCTGTTCAGTGCTCTGCCAGCAACCCAGGGATGGCTTGAGGTCTCATGGGTGGCCAGCACCCCTTGTCAGGGTGGGACACAGAGTGTCTGGATGGGACACTAGCAGAGGACGGGACAGCATGGGAGGGGTTGGGGCAGTGCAGGAGACGATAGAAGGGGACAAGGTGGGATGGGAGGGGATGGAGTGGGATAGGAAGGAACACAGCAGCCCTCACCTCTTGAAGCCAGCAGCACGGCCGGCATTGCAGGGTCCCTGGCAGAGGCACTGCTGGATGAGCCCTCTCAACTGCTCCAGCTGTGCCTGCAGGGGAGCCAGTGCCACATGGTCCAGCTGCAGGGAGGGCAGGGGAATTTGTTAGGAGACAAGACCTATTTCTAGGGATGTTGCTGCCCCTGAGGGACAGTGGGGACACACTGGGACACAGGGTCAGCCATGGCGCAAGAATCATAATTTATTGGTGTTGGTAGATTGAGAGCTCACCCTCCCCACACAGGGATGTGCTCCCTGGCCTGATGCATCCTTCTATCCCTACCACCCTCTGGGTGACACTTCTACCTTGGAGTCCATCTCGTTAAGGAGCTTCTCCAGGGCATTCTGTGTGTCCTGGTCCATCTGGGACATCCTGTGAAGCAGGTCCTGCATCATCTTACTCAGCTGGACCATGGCATGTTGCAGCTCCTCCTGGCTTGCTTTAGTCTTCAGTGCAGCCTTGTCTGCTTTCTGAGGAGGGCATGGTGACAGCAATCCCCTGTGCACCCCCAGCCCCACCACCATCCCTGCATGCCTTTGCTTACTCATAACACCCAAGCAATGCTCCAGCAGCACCATGCTCATGGCTGAGTGACCCACCACCAACTGCCATGTGCCCTCAGCCACCCACTGAATGCTCACCTGGGTGTCCTTGGTGTCACCCCACAGCCGCTCCGCAGCTTCCTGCAGCCTCGTGCACTGCTTCTGCAGTTGTCTCACCTGGCCCAGAACCTCCCTGCCAAAATCCAGGCCCTGGGAAGGACAAATGTGGCTCTTGATGAGAAACAAGGTGGATACAGGACCTGGGTCAGGTAAGGGATGCTTATGGGTGGCCCCAGTGAGTGGCTAGTGAGGTCATCCTGAGAGATGCCCCAGTGTGTCCCTGGCAAGCAGGGTGTAGGGCTGCAGCTCCCAGGTCCTCAGGCACTGTGTCCCAACCCCAGGCTGGGCAGCTGAGCACCTTGTCTGCTCCATCCTGACAGTGTTTGATCTCACTCAGCACCTTTTCCAGTTGGACAGCAATGTCCTCCAAGGTCATTGACTCTGCTGAAAACAGATACCAAAGCTTTGCTCCCAGCAGTGCTGGCTCCTGCAGGCCCCCAGCACACCACCATCTCAAACCCAAGGTTGTTTAATGGCTGTGGAGTCCCTCCAACACTGTTGCCAGGACACGCATTCAGCCAGTACTAGGATGTCATAGGCTAGTTCCCACCAGCCATGCCAGTGTGGCTGGGAGCAAGGCAGAGGGACAGGGGAGCTGCAGTGGTTTGGGGACCCAGATGGGATGGCTGAGTATGGTGCTGCCATCCACCAGTGCAGGCAAAGGTCTGGCTGCATAACCCAAAATGGTGGCCCAGCATGGTGGGGATGTCAGTGCGCACCATGTTGCTGGAGCTGGCTCTCATGGTGACTGACATGGGTTTCCACAGTCTCATGCTGCCCCAGCATCCAGCTGAGCCTGCATGAGGCTTCTTGGCGCAGCTCCTGTGAGGCTTCAGGACTCAGCCCCTGGCTGGAGGGCTTCTGAAATGAAGCAGCCCATGAGGTTTAGGGGAGAGAGAAGAGCCCCGTGCCATTCCAGAACCAAGGAGCACTGCCAGCCCCCAGCAAAGGAGCTTGGCACCTGGGAATCAACACGCACCTCACCAGTGGTCATTCTGCGGCGAGAGCTCTGGCGCAGCTCCTGACGCACCTCCACCTGCAGACAGGAGAGAAATCAGCCTTTCACCCTGCTCTGGGAGGAGAAAGCCTGGGCAGCCTCTGGGATGGGGAGGCAGATTCCAAACCTTGCCACCACCCCCAGTGCCATCCCATTTCCAGCCTTGCATGCCTCCCAGGGCCTCAGTCTAGACGGTTAAATCCTCCTGGCACTGCAGGAGGGACAAAAGCAGTGTTGGTGACCAGGATACCAGGGCACCCAGAGGTGGATGTCTGCTCTGGTGCTGCGGTGGGAAGGTGACACAGACCCTGCCAGAAGAACCTTTGTGGGGCCAGATGTTTGCCCAGGCAGGCTGCTGCAGCCAGGGCAGCCTTTGGGAGGCTTGAGGGTATTTTCCATCAGGATTTGTGAAAGCCTGGCCCTGGACAGCTTGGGGACAGTCCCAGGGTCTGGGTGCTGAGTCTCTGCACATAGTGCCACAGATGCCTGCTCCCAACCCCTCTACCAGGGCTCCCCCCACTCACCAGTTGGTCCAGGATGCTCTGCAGGATATACTCATCCTGCTGCACTGACCGCTCTTGCATCTCCTCCAGAACAGCCTGTTAACAGAGGCACTGGGGAGGTCAGCATCTCCAAGGCTGGGAATGGTGAGGATCAGCATCAGCAGGGACAGGCAGTGACTGGCAGTGCCCAGCTGTGGCTTCAGGCAGTGTCTGTCTGAAACCCCTGGACCCCAGGGTAGATCTGCCATCTCCCAGCTTGGCCTTAGGATGGGAGGGAGCTCGAGCTCCAGACCTCATCCCTGTCACCCTGTGCACCCTCACCATGCGTGCAGGTGCCCAGGGAGCCCAACCCCTCTGCTTAGAGCTCTTCAGCAACTGTCCCAGCTCTGTGCATGCACCTTGTGGAAATTGTCCTTCAGGAGATGTAGCTCTTCCTCAAAGCCCTCGATGGTGGTTTTCAGGGAGCAGATGGCGGTGAGTATCTCCTGCAGCATGTCCATGACCTGGGAAACACAGGTTTGGTCAGTGATGCTGGGTCCCTGCAGGCTCTGGGAGACATGGAACAAAGGGAAGCTAAGCAGTGCATAGTGAAGACTGGAGCTTGGGGATGTCTTGGGCCCAGCAGGGCTGTCAGCATCAGCCATCTGTCCATCCCATAGCCATACCCATGGAGCTCCCCCAAACTGAAGTGAAAGACATTCAAAAGAGACAGGTGCCCCAGCGCCAGTGCCTCACCCTGGCGAAGTGCTGCAGCCTTTTTCCTTTGCTTTGTGCTTGTGCTCTAAGCCAAGGTCACAACATGTGAGCTGGGACTGGACAGGGGCTGCCAGTCAAAGTGTTGGGTTTGCTGTGGGCCAGCCCCACATGCTGCCAATGAAGACAACAACAGGGCACAACTCATCCTTGCACTGAAATGTGTGGCACAAGCCAGGAAGATGGCATTGATGTTACATGTTGTGCTCCCCACTCAGAGACTAACTTGAACAGCCAAATAGCTTGAACTTGTGCAGTGGCGATATCTCCCACAGGATCCTGCCTTGGAGTGGGAAAAGCCTATCTGCAAGGCAGCACTGCTGTCATTCACAGCTCAGACACTCACTGTGTGAAAGGGAAAGGAATGGAAGGGAAGGATAAAGGCAAGGCAAGGAAAAGGCAAAGATAAAGGGAAAGGGAAAAGGAACAGGGGAGAGAGGAAAAGGGAAAAGAGAAAGGGGAAAGAGGAAAAAAAGGAAAGGGGAAAAGGAAAAAGGGGGAAAGGGAGAAGGGAAAAGAAAGGAAAGGGGAAGGAAAATGAAAGGGAAAAGGAAAAAAGGAAAAGGGAAAAGGAAAAAAGGAAAGGAAAAAGCAAAAAGGGAAAGCAGAAAGGGGAAAGAGAAAAAGGGAGAGAAAAGGAAAGAGGAAATGGAAAAGAAAAGGAAAGGGAAAGAACAGCCTAGGGTGACCCCAGTCCCCCAAGCACAGTTGCCAGGGCAGGATGGGACCCAAGAGACTTAAATCTCAGAGCAAGTGCTGCTGGAGCCCCAGGAGCAGGTGAGAAGTGACCAAAACCACCTTTGGCCAGTGGCTGTGTTAAAACACTGCTCTGTAGTTAGTCCCCACAGTGAACCTGGGGTCACTGAAGTGTGCTTTGCCAGGCTCCCTGATCCTGGGCCAGCATGTTTTCATGACATGGGCATTACAGTGTAGGACAGGACACTGTGAGGCAGGACGCCAGCTGACCAGGACCATCGGGCACACTGCGCCGTTACACTGTAGGGCACAACCAGCAACACACCACCAGCAGTGAGTGAACGTGAGTGGTGTCGTGCCGAGGCCGAGCACCATCCTGAGGGCGGCTTCTCACCTTCGTCATCCCCTCCTCTTCTGTTCTCCTCTTCACCTGTGCCATTTGCTGCTCCGCGGTGCCTGTGGTGCCCAGGGTCCCACCGGGGCGGCTCAGCAGCGGCTGATAGAGACCCCCCTTGTCCTGCCCGCCCTCCTCC
The DNA here is from genome assembly GCA_039877255.1 of Loriculus beryllinus. NCBI lineage: Eukaryota > Metazoa > Chordata > Aves > Psittaciformes > Psittacidae > Loriculus > Loriculus beryllinus. The sequence continues at coordinate 4,716 of JBCJKH010011951.1, forward strand.
TGGAGCTCGTTGTGCTCCAGGGCCCCGGGCAGGAGGACGCAGAGCCTGCCGGCCTGGGGGCTGCCGCCGTTGGCCACGCTGGAGGCCACCTCCGCCAGAGTGATGGTGAGATTCATGTTGCCTTCGGTCGCTCGAGGGGGGCCTCGGGCCGTGGCCGCTGGTGGGATCCCGGATGTGAGGTCACAGAGAACGTTATCTGGCGATGGCCCCGGCGTTCTGTCCTCCTCCTGGGCCAGCCTGGCGGGGGGAGAACGACGGGACCAGGCCTTGGCCCGGTGCGGCCTGGCGGGGGGAGCAGGAAGCGCTCCGCTGCAGGCTGCGGCCCCGGCCCCGGCCCCGCGTGAGAAGCCAGCCCCGGCCCGCGGCGGGTTCAGCACGGCCCCGACCCGCCCCGGCACCGCCCGCTGCCCGCCTCGCCCCGCCCCGGAGCCGGTGGGTGCCGGAGCAGCAGCCGGCAGCCGGTAGGTGCGTCCCCGCCAGGCCGCGGGGGGGGTCGGGCCCCGGGGAGCGGTGGGGCCGGGTGAGGGAGGCTGTGGGCTCCGTGCCCCCAGGCCCGGGCAGGCAGTGGCGGCCTTGTAACAGCGGGGCCGGCTGGAGCGTGGGCACACTGTGCACGGAGGGGACACACGCAGGAGCCCTGCACCGTCCGCCGCTGGTACCGAGAGAGGGATGGAAACGAGTGCTTGGTTAACGCGGTGAGGAAGGACCGCGCGGCTCCAGGCAGGGAAGGTCTGTGCTCTGTGTGCCTGCAGCGCCTGCTGCGGAGGAGAGGTACGGGCCATGGAGACGGGGAGGCAGCCCCTGGGCTTGGATTGGCTTTACCGCTGTCCGCAGCGGCCACAAAGTGCCGCAGCGTGCGATAAAACCAGACAGAGCTTCAGTTTGTACCCTCAGCCCTGCGGGAAGGGTTGGGACGGGAGGATCGGGTGTGCTGGAGGGCTGGAGCAGCGGGCGAGGGGTGAAATTCAATCGGACGGAAAGTGAGGTCGTGTACTTGGGAAAAGGCTTTCGGCTGTAAGGAGAGCGCTCCGGCCCGGCCGCGGTCGTGCCAGCTTGCGGAGAGGACGGCGGGGAGCTGCCTGCAGAGCACGGCTATGAGAGGAGCAAATAGGACCCGTTACCGTGACAGATCCCCGGGAGCAGGGAGCCGGGCCTAGGTACAAGTGCGTGTGTGTGCAGTCATCCCTGCTGGGGAGAGATGGGCTTGGGCTGGAACTGCCCGTTAAGTGGTCAGGAATGATGAGCCCGTTTTAGAGGAGGTGGAAGAAGCTTGAGTGTGTTGACAAGCAGGAGGAGAAATGATGATGATGGGGATGGTACTGCCCATCAGCACAGTGACAGTGTGAACCCTGTGAAAGGAAGAGAGCTCATTCAGCTAATGAGTACCGCAGCAAGACAAATACCAGTGGATAAATGTTAGTGGGAGCCTGGGAGGTCTTTAACCATTAAAGTGGTAAGACCTAGGTTCTCTCCAAGCGTAGGAGCTGTTAAGGCAGCCCTCTGTTAATTTATGAAGAGCACAGTGGTTTGTGACTGCTGCTAAATAGAGGGATTGGGTTTGGGACCCCAGGAAGAGCTCCAGGTCTGTGCAGGGGAGCCAGAAACAGGCAGGCTGGGATGGACACAGCCATGCCAACATCCTCTGGATCATCTGCAGGAGTCATGCTCAAGGTTAAACTTCCTCAAGTCACTGCAAGCCTAGGTGGGTGCCCCTTGGTCTGAGATGTCGCTGGAAAAGCTGCTTGGAGATGTGCTTGCACTGGTGAGAACTGGTGAGGGGACTGGCAGTTGTCACGTTCCTGGCTGAGCCTGAAACATCAGGTGGTTGAGTAGGTCAGGCACAATGATTTTAAGTAGAGCTGTTTTAAATGGTAATTATAGGGGGTTTGGGCTGAATGTAGAACTAGCTGAGAAACGCTTTGTGAATGTGCAACATAGCCTACTGTTCATTCCCTTTCAAACTGTGCTTGAAATGGGGTTTTCCTTTCTTCTTTCTAGAGTGTGTGTTTGGAATAGGTAATGGAGAAACTAGAATGAGTATTATGTAGTGTAGCATATAACCGTAGTATGTCATTCATTCAGTTTTAGGAACTAAAGGAGCTCAGATCAGCTACGGAAGTGAGGACTTTAGGAACTGGTGTGAGGCTGTCTAGTGGCATGACTTGGGCATAGATGGGGGATGAGGCTGTAGCAAGGGTAGGGTGATGGAGCAATGTCCCCAGATGTCCTGAGTGATGCCACGTGGAGCAAATGTGCTCAGTCCTCCCCAGCTGCTGTGGTATACGTGCTGTGTCTGCTCATGGAGGTAATGGGAGAGGGGATGTGCATGTTTGTATGCTGAGTACCAAAAGATCTTGCAATGGGTGTGACTGGGACAATTAACAGAGAGGGAGCTTCTCTTTCAGAACCTGAGCCCTTCCTAAGCAGATGGGTGACCATGCTGAGTTTCTTGTTGTGTTCCCTCTACAGGTCCTGCACCTGAAATTCACTTCTTCATGTTTTTGTTCTGGTTGGAGCTGCTGTTATGAGAGAAGGGAGGGTGTCTCTGTCAGTGCCTCGTCAGTGCATGGTTTTGAAGCTCACTTCCTAATTATCCGTGCTTTCTGTGAAAGCACTGAAATCACACAGTGATGCAGAGTGCGGCCACTGCTTTTCTTCTGGATGAAGCACAGCTAATGCACTCCTATAGCTGAAGGGCATTCAGCCAGGGGCCAGGCTGTCCACAACTCCCACACTGCATGTGTTTCAGGGAGTTTTGAGTCCTTGGCACATTGGACTCCAAGTGACACTGGTCACTTGGTCCATTGTCATCTGCAGAGGTGTTCCTTTTGCCAGTGTTACTCACTAACATAGCTAAAGAAAGGATGAAAACAACTTTATTATGTAAAATATTACCTTTTTCCCATTCGGATGTGAATTTAGCAGATAAATAGTCATATTTAAAGGATGTGGTGATGCAAAGATCTTACGGTATGAGGAAGAGTGGGTTTGGAAGGAGATACACAGACTTCTAGTATCTGCTCTTATCCAAGGCTATTTTTTTCCTTATGGGTAAAGAGAAGTATGAAATTTGGTGTTCTATGTCTGTTTGTGGTACCATTGTAGAGTCATACATTTGATTTCTTAAAATTGCTTTAAGCATGAGAGCATGGACTGAAAAAAGCTACTTTTCTTTAACTCTTTTTAGTAGAGTTCTTTGCTAGGATCTGCACCGGGGCTGTGCCTTGCTTTTGCTGCTATTACCACGGCTCTGTACGTGTGGTAGTTTTCCAGTGTGCAGGCTCACATTTACTCAGCTTTGCACTAAGCCAAGGAAAAGATCGATGGCTGCAAGGTTAAACAAGGAGGCAATGGTATTTGCATAATATGGAGGTTAAAATAATAACAAAGGCAGAATATACCTTCAAGTTTCTAAGCAGATATGCTGACTTCTCGTTAAACTGTGATGAGAAGGTGGTGTTCTTGCAGACTGATACAGGCAAAGCTGCTGAAAACAGGGAGGACAGGAGATTTGGAAAACAACAAATAGATACTGATATGCCTCATGGCTCTTAGCAGCAGTCAGTAGTGTTCTAAAAGGAAAGATTCTAACTGTACAGTACTTTTCCCTTCTCTCTGATGCAGTAAAAGTCATGGTTTGCAGTGGCAACTTCAGTTGTTCTGCAAATTGTTGGAGGGTTTTGGCTGGATTTTCTTCCAGGACCTGATTCTGCAACTGTTACGCAGGCAAAGTACTCTAGCCTGAAACCAACTCTCCTGAAGATTTAGAACAAGGTATCTGAGTGCACACATTTGTGAACACAGATGTGTATGTACCTTCTTTTTCCTTCAAAAAAACCCCCATGATGAGCAATTTCTGCCTTGGGATGTGATACTCACCTTGCTATTTTCCTGTTGTTCCCAATCGGCACTCGGCATTTATCCTGCAAGTGGAGAGCAGCAGTGCAATTTTCATAAGCAGTGTTCGATCTTTACAGGCTCTGCAAAGGACATATCCTCCTCTGATCAAAGGGAACACAATTAGCATAGGTGCCATAGGAAATCACAATATATTTCCTCAGCAGTATAATGTCTCTGAAGCGGGGTGGGGGGCAGGCTTGCTTTCTGGCATGAAACACTCAAGGAAAACTCTTGGTGGCTGTTACAGTTTTGCTTTGTCCTTGTTTATTCAGAGGTGCTTCATGGCTGCAGTCTTAAAATTTGTTGTGGTGGAAAGGGCTGTTTGAGAGGCCTGTGCTGGTCCCAGATCTAGGTAAAGAATGGCAGTAGGAAGGAAACCGCTTCATGCATTGCATCCCCTTTATGGGGCCACACGTTAATGCAGTTATCTTTAATTTGAACTCTCTTAGCAGGCCTCAATTTAGCAAAAGAAAATACAAGAAATAACCCCAAAAGATGGTGATGTAATTAGCATCTTAGAGATGGAGAAGAACAGATGCTGGCTCTGTGTGTTCGACTTCACATGATAAAACCCAAGAGGATCAGAGAATGAAGTGAGCTGGGGCTTTCCCTGCAACTTAAGTAATGTATTTCTCTGTTACCTACTGTGATTAGTAAAATAATTCGGCATTAGTAGTAGTTATGTTTCTTTTGCCTCCTTTATACATAAGAAAATGGAATAATACTCAGTTCTCTTACGATTAGGAGAATTTAAGTTAAAACATTTGTGCTGAGATGGTGCTCCTTCTGCCCTGAACCAGTGTGCAGGTACATTCCCTATGATGTATGTCCCCACCCCTTTGATACCCAGTCTTTGCATTTAAGAAGAAAATCTTCCCTACCTTGCCCTAACAGGCTGATTACCTATGAACAGTTTTGGAAGATGTGCTTTTAAGTTTACACTGTTTCATCTTGCATTCCATCTTACAATCATAAATTCCATCTGTCACATCTTACCATGATGTGCACATCTCATGCACATCCCGTGCTCTAGCCATATTTCATCTTTTTTTATCCCCTTGCATTACATGGTCATAGACAGAAATAATTTTACTTGCAATTTGAGCCATGAGAGCCTGTTTGCTTTGGGACAGTTTCCCTCAGCTCTTTTTTGGCAGCTAGTGCAAAGGCTGGGTCTATGTGTGAAGGCATTTCAGTTGTCCCAGCAAGTCCCAGAGCTGAGGTTAAGTCTGTGGGAGCTGCCTTCTCAGCAGGGCACGTTCGCCTGCCCTGCCTGGGATGGGCAGTGGGAGACGTGGGGACCTGTGCAGGCGGCAGGGAGAGCTCTTTAACCACTGCAGAGGGGTAAGCCAGGCTCTCTGGGCTTCCCCCCTGGTTTATACTGCCCAAAAAATGCAGCCCGCTCCCTAAAAGGACTTTGCAGATGTAAAAAGGGAAAGCAGAGAGGCTTGCTCTCTCTTGCCATTGTCTACATGTGTAGACATAGTGCACTTCCCGCCTCGCTCCAGATCTCAGCCACTACTGTTTTGTGATCACTGATGTCCCACAGTGGCATCTGGCGAAAGTATCTTTACAGATGAAGCCCTGATTTACATCATTTGACAATTGAATCTTTTATTGAGACAAGTCGTGGTGATTGAGGTGCAGTCACAAGTGAGCACAGGTTATCTGCCAGAGTCTGGGGATGGCGGGCATGGTCAGCCTGCTCCCTGCAGGGATGGACTCTGAGGGTCTTCCTGCTTCTTACCTTGGCATCTTTAATCTGACAGTATCTCACAGTGCAAGATAGAATGAATCATAAGGGGTTTTTTTCCAAACGTGTTTTGAAGCACAGTTATTTGGTTGAAAAGATACACTTTGTAAGGAGTCGCTGAGAAACTGTATTAAAATAAGCCCTCATTGCTTAGAAATCCCTTGTGCTTCCTTCCACAGATGGAAAGAAGGTATAATCTTTTAGATTATGGGTGAGTGAGTAAGATTATTGTCCCAGCAAGAATTATTGTAAAATTGATTTCATTTAGGTCACAGAACACAGATTGTGGCATAGGGAGCAAAACTTAACCAATGCCTGGCCTTACTGGGGGCGAGACAGGCAGCGCTGAGGCTGGCTGCGAGGTGGGAGTGCTTGTGTTCTCCTCGGCTGTTGTAGGAAACCTGTCCAAGTTGTGCTTTACCTTAGGCACTTCCAGTGTGGGTAAGGGAAACGGCTCCTCACCCTCTGCTAGTAGCATCCTTGAAATGAGCTGCACTTTCCCTTATAGAAAGCATTTATCCAGCCTGGAAGTCTCTGTGATATTGGTATGCTAATGTTGTAGAGGAACAAATAAAGGCAAAGATCAGGGCATAGATGGGGAGCAGTTTATGTCCTGGCTGGGAAGCACCACCAACTTAGTCTGATTCAACCAGGGCTTACATTTGCCTCCCAGGAGCAGAAGGAGGGTCAGCTGCTTTTTATGGCTGTACCATGTGTCTGCAGAGCTTCTAAAAATAAAACTGGCTGGTATGTTCTGGGTTGACTTGCTCATATCTCCAGGATGCGGAACAGCTGCTGTCCATGTTCTCTCTCCATCTCTTTTGGGTTGTTTTGTTGTGTTGTTTTTTTTCTCAGATGGCCATGACTAAGCCCTTCGCTGCTGCTCTCTGAGTTTCCTTGTTTCTGAATAGGCTATTCTTGGGACAGCAGGTCCTGACCGATAGGAACAAGGGGAATGTTGTGTTGTTTTGTTTGGATTTTTATCCTCCTCTGGCCTGTCTTAATGCTCTGCTTACCTCTGATTTTTGACTTGTTCCCAGATTTCTGAATCATCCTAAATTGTTGGATGCCATCTGGGGTGTTCTTGCTCTTATACCAAAGGAGCTCTCTCAGGCATGATCTGGGCTGCGATCCTTGCACAGCACCAGCTTTTCTTTTACAGCACTCCCATGAGTGTGGAGGGTTAGACTGCTATGGCTATGTCTATTGTAAAGCTTAAAACCTCCTTGTTTTAGCCGCTCTAATTCTAAGGGGCTGTGCTTGGCTCTCTAGTGATCTGGTTTGTAAGGTGTAGGTCCAGGTGAGGACCACTTCTTCATGCCATGTCCACATGACACAGGTGACACAGTGACTCTCACTGAGGAGCTAATGGGCAGAGCACTTCCTTTCAAATGGCTAAGTGTGACCTTGGATGCTGCCTCTGCTCACTTTCACAGGTGAGGGGAAAGTACAAACTAGAATTTAAAATAATAATAAAAAAGCTTTCCAGTTGCTTAATTAGTTATTCCCCCCATGGATAGCAGAGGCTGGAAATCTGAAGGATACTCTCTCTGAAGTGCTTCATGATACAGTTACACAACTTCATAACACAGAGAACCTTGTAATTTCTTCGGAGTTTATTCGTCTGTAGGGTGAGCTGGGGAAGGTCACCTTCCAGCGGCACCCTGAACCAGGCGTGCTGGACACCACTCCTTCTAGGCACATGCCTGGTTAGAAGGGAACATTGTGTCTAATACTAAACAATCTTTGATTGGTTTTAGTTTTAAGAGCACAGCTCTTTCTGTCAAGACAGAGCTGTAAGCAAGGGTGAAGTAGCCTGAGCTGTTGTATACTTTGCCTTGAAAATTCAATTGGTTTTTTAAAAGTACCAGAGGCACTCAATGTTTTCTCAAAGTCTGGTTACCAAGAGAAATTTCTCAGCCAAAAAGTACAAGAGGACTCAAAACACAAGGGTAGTGTTCTTCTTTAGCATCCCTCCACGTTTTTGGATATGCTGTATTGTTGTTAAGCCAACCAAGATAAAAGCTTTTCTGTGTGAGGAAGCTTTGAGAACATTCACTGCTGGATTAAATTAGCCTTTCTGAGAATAAGTTAGTGGCTGTGATGTAGGCAGCCCTGCACATTGCAGCTGTAAAATCCTCTCCTGCTGATGCCCACAGAAGGTGACTTAAATGGGAGATGTGATAGCTGTGTTTGGGGTAGTGCTGTTAATTTGAGATTAGATTTCTGGCTGCTGATGAATTAAAAGCAGCCTGTTGACTTTTATTGATTATGTCTCCAAATAAGAAGCAGGCCACCCTTTTAAGAGAGGGAAAGGAGCCCCTGGGATTCAGAGCAGCTTAATTTTGGGAGGGAATCATGGACTAAAGCTGTATCCTTGCTGTAGTGTTTCTTCAACCTGGGATGCTTTTGAGGTCCTCAGGGGTCCCAATCACCCAACACCTAATAGGGGAGCATTATGTAGTGTAGCATATAATCATAGTATGTCATTCCTTCGGTTTTAGGAACTAAAGGAGCTCAGGTCAGTGTAGAAAGGGGAGGGCAAAGACTGGAAAGGGGAGGACAAAGACTGGAACACAGATTGAAGGAAAGCAGTCATGGTGGGATTTCCATTCTACTGCTGACTCCTTTGGGCTTGAGTTTTTAACTGACCACTGGATAAATACCTTCTGCTAGTGTGTGTGTGCTACCCTTTTCTTGAAGTTGTGTCTTCTAGTTAACTTAATGCCTTTATTCTGCTTTATGGTATACAAGGAAGTGCTTGCCGGAGGTGTGGGTGTGTGCTGAAGTCTCAGCTTGCCTTCTCACCTGCTCTGCTGTGACCATTCAGCTCCTTCAGAATCTTAATGTAGTTTTTGAGGAAGAGAGTGAAGCTGGACTGGAGATTACTTCCACTGCTGTTAAATATCTACTCTTCCCCTGGGTTTATTGTAGGTCTTCCACAGAGACATCTTCTGGAGCATATTGGTGTTTTGGGAATGGAGGTTCCCCAAAAGTTTGTGGCTTCAAGCTACAGGTGCTGTTATTTTAGTACTTTTAGTACTAAAATACTAACAGTACTATTTGGTACTAAAGTACTAAAATAATAATAGTACTATTTTAGTGCTGTTATTTTAGCCTTTCAGACTCCCTCTTGGGTGCCACAGTTCAGGATGTATTAGCACAGTGAGAGCTCAGGTTTGAGCTGGCTGTTGGGCTATTCTGATGAGAGAGCGAACAGTTTTCAACTTGGTGTTGTAGCGGTGGGAGCTGCTGTGTCTTCGTCAGGCTCTGGAGAGGATTTCAGCCGTGAGTCCTCCAGAGAGCCGAGCTGTTTACCTGCCCTGAGGTAACTTGGTGTTATGTGCTTGAATTTTCAGCAGGCTCATTCCCCAGCTGTGAGAGCAGTGACCTAGGCTCAGGACTGATCACTCAGGAGTGGTCAGCCTCAGGACCCTCTGATCAGCACTGCTTTCAGCATCACAGTAAAGCAGTGGAGTGTTGCTTTTAAAGGTAGAGAAAATCTTAGAACAGGGACTTGAGGAGGTGTACTGCTGTGTATTAGGAATCCCTTGAATCCAGCTGCTGTGTCTAGATTTTCAGCAAGAGGTCTTCCGCTTGATGTGTCCATGGTTCTGGAATTGGTGCAGAATCTGGGTGATGTCCCCACACGTGCCAAAACTAGGCTGGTGCCTGGAGCTGTGCCTGAAAGGTAAGAGGACATCCTCTCTCTTCCTTCACCCTTGTTTTCACAGGGAGTACAGCTCTGTGGGCCTGACTGCAGATCTTCCTGAACTTGGCTAGCTCATTTGTGTCTTGGTCAGTGTTCTTGTCAGTTCTGCTTACATTTAAGTGAGCCAGGCCAGTGACATCACTGGCTTTACATGCCTGCATAGTCTCCCCTGGTAGGACTGCTGTGCTTTGCCTCCCAGCAAGCAGTATTGGAGGCTCATAAGGCTCATGGGGAAGCAGCTTTTGGCAGGATCCAAGGGACAGAGATGTAGCAGCTCGTTACGTGGCTTTGTTCAGTAGACAGCAGCAGTTTTGGGTAAGGGGTTATGAAGGAGTTGGCAGAAAATGGGAATTGCTTACTGAAACCAGTCATGAAATGCTTTGGAGTAAAAATGACTTCTCTGTACTGGGAAGTTGGCACAGATTAAGCACGTCTGGCTGGAACTGGAGGGAGAAATGAGACAGGCAGGAGCTGTGTGTGGCTCAGGGTGCATCCCAGGGCTCCCTCAGAGTCCTTGTACTGCTGTTGGACATGACCCAGCACTGGGCACAGTCAGTGGCTGTTGATTAAACCAGGGGATTTCCCCTCTGTACCTGGGACACGGTCATCTGTGTCTGAGCAGGCCAGATGAGCTGAGCTTGGGAGCAGGGGATGCAGGTGCCCTCCTCCTGTCAAACTGCCATGGGACGAGTGAGCCCTACACTGGCAGGGCCCTGGGCCACCCTGAAAGAGAGCTCCTGGCCTGGAAACGGGAAGGTCTGGTCATGCCATGGGAGGATCAAGGTGACTGTGATAACATGACTGTGATAACATGTGATAACAGCACAGAGGAATTCCTCCAGTGGGTGTCTCTGGACATGCATGGCTCCTCTTCGTTGGCGATAGGACTCAGAGATCTCAGACCTTACACACACACTCCTGCTTAACCCCAAACCATGCTTCTTCACCAAGAGTGAGCCGTGGCCTTAACTGAAATTGAGTGAGAGAGAGCACTTGTCATTAGTCCTCAGAAAAAACCCCAAGGTGACCCTGTATCTGTAAAATCTAAATGTCAGCAGCTTCTCTGGCACCAAGGTAGGGGTATCTCTGGGGGTAGAAAATGCTAATGTTGGATTCTATGATTCTGTGACTGAGACTGGAGCTGGTCCTATAGGTGCTATGGCTCAGATAAGAGAACATCAGTACTGTGTTTTATACATCCCTTGGAAGGAAAATGGATCTGGAATCACCACCAGTGTATTCAAAATTATCATTGTGTTGCAAAATCTGCGAGGGAATTCTGAATAGGCTCTTGGGCTCTGGTTAATTCTGACACTGACATGCGGCTCCACAAAAATGCTGATCCTCTATGACTCTAATTTCTCCTTCCCTTGGAGCTTACTGCGTTATTTAGTGGAAGTCACACATCTCAGTTTGATTCAGCAATGATACAGCTGTATTGTTTGACTTCCTCTCAAAAAAATCTGTAGAATGAGAAAGTAATGAAAAATACGGGTGCATAAAGGAATAAAATATTTTTAGCATAGTTTTGGGAAGGATTTCTGTCAAATCCCGAGTTGTGTTGTCAGGGGTAGTGGGTAATCATCCTATATTCATCTTCTCTGTGTGAGAGCTGGAGGTGCCATTGAAATGGGCAGGCAGCAAACTGACAGCAGGAGACACTTTTGTGTGCAGGTAGCTGAGGAGCAGAACTTGTCACTACCATCAGTGGCAGAGCTCAGTGAGCCAGTGTGCTGTAAAGGAATTGAAGTGGTCCATGGGGAAACTCCAGGCTGCCTCTCTAAAACTGTGGGAGGGACTGACAAAGGGAGTCATTCAGCCCATGCTTGCTTCCTAACTTGTGTTCAAATGTCTTTTAAGGGGTGTCATCAGAAGTGAGCTACAGGGCATTGACTAACTTCAACGTAAGGAACTGCAGAGCTCCTGCTCAGTCTCCTCTGGGACTTATGCTATCTGTTAAGTTTCTTGAGCTGTGGATTTTGTGTTTGTTTAAATGAACAACTAGTCCTGTGGCACAGTTAAGTTTGGTGTTATGTTTAAAACACTGGTATTGGAGTAGAGCTTGGTTTTAGTGGCTCTAGGTTATTGCAGGTTATGTTATTAACATTATTAAGTAGCTATCAAATGGATGATGTAATGCAGTACTTAATCCTCTCAGGGGAAATTTGAAGTAGATACACAGGGCTGCAGGCAACAGCTGCCGATATTGCTGGGTGCTTTCCCATGCATGTTATCAAGTGTTAGCTCCGTAACTTCAGTGAATGTCTCACGGAAAAGCTCTCTGGTTCCCCAGGGATTTGGTTTGTGACACCCCCCTTTTCTCATATTGGTCTCCCTGGAGCAGATTGCTGAGGTACAGAGGATCTCAGTTTTGTCTTTAATGTTACTTTTAAACCCACCTTTGCATCCATGAGAACATCTAGCGTATTACAGTCTGCCTTGAGGCCAGCTGGTAAGGTCTGAAACAGAGCACCTCTTGCAGGGCAGTCTGTGCTTGCTCCATGTGCACAAAGCTGTCTTTTAGCTGCCCTGTGGTGGTCCAGAGTGCTCTGTGCACACCTGGACCTTCCCTGATGCCCCTAAACATGTGAGGGCTGGGGTTCAGTCTTGAAGTGTAGGGTAATGGCCTCGCCTTGATGCAGACACGTGGTGCTTCCCCTAACACCGTGCTGTGGTTTGGGAGCAAAGAGCTACCCCATTTCTTTCATTTCTGATGGTTTTTCTTTAAATGTTGAGGGTAACTGGGTTCTGGCAGTGCTGTTTCTGCAGCCCAGGTGAGGAGAGCCAGCAAACACTTGGTCAGCCCATCTGGAGGTGAATGGCACTGGAGAGAATCCCAGAGGCAGCAGCAGGTCCTGACAAATGCTTCTCCTGCATGTAACCCTTTGTGAGTGTTGCAGATAAACCATCCTTGTCTTAAGCAGGGGGATTTTCTGTATGGTTTTCCTGACACCCGTACAGAGCTGCTGCGCAAAGCAGTAATTTCAATCTCTGGCTGAGGACAGCTGAGCCTGGGCTGTCATGGAGATTATTTGATTGTGCCTTGGATTTAATGCCTGGAGAAATCTTGCCTTAGACACAGCACCTGGCTTCCAGGGAGGATCCTGCTTGTAGCTGATTAGCCTGCTGGGTTACAGTGGCACACAGAAGGTTAAACAACATATCTGAGGTCCCAAGGTAGAGGACTGCAGTGGGGATGCTCCTCCAGAGGTTCACGTGTTGTAGAGCAGAGCAAGGAGCTTTGGTCATCCCATGTAGCTGGACTGGACAGTGAATAACCTTCTCCTCTAGCAATCCTTTGTGTTGAAGGACGACTCCTGCCCTGCTTTGCCAGCAGAGCTGTCCATCACAGCAAAGGAAGAGCCTGACCCTTCGGGAAGTAGCTCATTTCTGCAACTGCAATCTGAGTGCAGAAGTGTGGGAGCAATGTGCCCTTCTGCAGCAGCCTCGCTGCTCTTGCACAGTGGGTTTATGCTCCCTGGCAGTGCTGCTGGAGGCTCAGGGCTTCTGCTTCGGGAGATGCAGCTTAGAAAAAGAACAGACCTTCCCGTTAGTCCTTAATTTGGGTTTCCCTCTGCGCCTTGCGCCAGTGTGTGGTAGGCATGCGCCCTCTTGCTGTCTTGCACAGGACCAGGATCAGGATGATGAGTTGAGAAGGTGCTGCTAGGGTTAACAGCGGGGTAAAGGAGGGGTAGCGATGCCTGGTCAAGGATTGCCAGGGCATCCTCTTTGTAAAGGAGGCTGCAGCACTGTCTGCTGTTTATTGCTTCCCTCCTGGCTGTGAGGAGGTGGTGTGCGGGCTGGAGGCAGCGAATGCACATGGGAAGAGGCAAGGCTGAGGGGGAAGTTTGGCTCGCTCACAGGGAAAGCATCTTTTTTTTCCTTTGTTCCACATAAACCCAGCCAGAATTAACCACTGACACTGCTTTCTCCGCAGGGATTTTTTGCTGTCTTTCCATTGAAGGTAAGGGCTGTGTGCTGTGGGTTGTGTGCGGTGCTCTCGGGAGCAGTGGGAACTGAGCCACATCCCCGCAAGCTGTGTGGGAGCGTGCGGTGGGCCTGTGCATGGGGAGGGCAGCGCTGCTGGCCTGTGCTGTGGCACAGGGGTAATGCAGAACATGCTGCAGAGCCCACCCAGGCCTGGCTTTGGAGATGCTGCTCAGAAATCTATTGTGAAGGAGGGCATTGCCATGGTCAGAGTATGGCTCTGACCACCTCTCATCTGACCCTGCTCTGTTCAGTCTCTTCTTGCTACCCCTAAAAGCCCTTTAAAGGATAACAAGCTGATGTTTTGCCAGTATCTGACCTGCCTTTTGTGTTCATACTCAATGTATTTGTCTGTCTTCCTAGTCTTGGTATTTCCCTCTTTCTGGGCCAGGTAGAAGCCTGTGGCACACAGGTGGCTTTCTTGAGGCTGAGAAAACTGTAGTGGTAGTGTGTGTGACGCTGTCTCTTTTTTAAGAGGAAGAAGGCTGGTCTTAGTGAGGGGCCCCAGCTTTTTCAGAACTCTTGACTTTGCTTTTAAAGCCTGGAAGCTGAAATTTGTGTCTTTTTGATGTACAACAAAGCTGAAAGCGGTCACATCCTTTTCTCTTATTATTCATTTAATTTTAGTGGTTTTTTTCCTCTTCTAAATATTGGAAGTTATTTTTTTTTTTGTGGAGGAAGAGCTCCAGAAATGTGCAGTAGCAGCTTTTGAAGTGCCAACATCACCGAACATGGTTGAGTGTAAACAAACTCTGCTTCCTGCCCCAGTGGCTGGAACCGGTGCTCACAGAGGCAAAACAAAGCCAAATCGTTGTGAGTCTCCAGTCACCAAACACCGGAGGTGCAGGGACCACGCAGATGGAGTTTCTGCTTGTGGGAGTGAATCTCAGCTGCGCTGAGGCTGACTCAGGCCCGCACCAGGGCCAGCACTGCACTGTCAGGTTGCACGTGAGTTAATGCTTGCCAGTGATCTGCCTGCTCTGTCCTTCCCAGGTTCATCTCACTCTTGGTGGTTTCCAGGAGGAAGCAGCCTGAAGCACACATGACCGCTGCCTGGGGAGAATGGTGTTAACACACAAACCTTTGTGTCTCCAAGCAGTGCAGGAATTGTCTGTGACCGGCCTCTTCCTGGCATTATCTATTTTGTGTGTTCAGTCAGGACCTGTTCAGGTGGTGCTGTGGTCCATGGTCACACTGCCCTCCACAGTTCCATTGTTTTCACAACTGGAGCCTACCATACCTGTGTGGATGGGCAGGCCTTTCGCCTTGCCATGTTTGAATCTCAAACTGTTTCCACAGGGGTGTTGCAGAGGGAAATACAGCCAGTAGGGAACACTGGACCCTAACACAGCAGCTCCTCTCGTCGTTGCTGTAAGCAGCTGGGAGGGCTGTGCGGTCACCAGTTTTGGATATGTCGGTAATGGGAGCCATGGGTTTTGGGGTATTGATCCCTAAATAACTAGAGCTGGGGATGCTGGGCACAGGAAGGAGGTGCATTTTCAACTGGAAATAGCATCTTCTCTGTCCATCCTTTTACTGGTAACCAACTCCTTTTGAGTCTTATGATCTTGCAGTAGGTCCTTGCCCCCAAAGGACCTCCAGTGGACATTGGTGATTCCGTCGGACCTTGAACTTAAATGCAATAAACTTGGCCAAGATTATTTGTAAAGCTTTTATTTCCCCCCTAGGTGTTCAGCTGATCTATAAGCATCATTATTCCAGTAAGCCCTACTGTGGAGGCAGTTTCTGCAGTCTTTGGGAATGTTTTTTCCCATGCAAGAACAGCTAGTTCTGTCTAAGCTGTTTTCATGACACAGAAAGGCACTGGTGATTCAGCTTTAATGGACCAGCCTAGTTAGTGTGGAACAGGATGGCTCATTAGGCTGGAGATGCTGGGGCAAAGCATGGCCTCCAATTCTGTCTCTCTGTGGCAATGCTGAGGGCAAGAGAAATCCTGTTTCTCTTGCAAGACAGAAGGAGCAAAATAAGACATCTTTGCCAAAAGCTAGGTAAAACCAGAAATGACCAGCAGGGAGAATCCTTGTTATGTGCTTCCAGGGGTCATGTTTTGGTACAAAATACTGCTGTGGTTTTGATGCAAAACAGTGCCATGTTTTTGTTCAGTGGCTGGATCTTCCCATCTCTCCTGCCTGTGCCCAGGAACCAACAACATGCTTCAGCTGAAGGGAAATGCTCCAGGCTTCTGGACCTTTTGGATGCTGCTCAGGGAAGCTGCCTTTCCGTAGTGGTGCTGCTGACTCAGCCTGGGTTGCTTTGCTTTGGCCACATTGCTTTTGGGAGGGCATGTTGCGTGTGAGTGATGTTCTGGGGTAGCTCCAGCCCAGTGCTGACCCAGCACAGGGGGAAAGCCGTGTGCAGAAACGGGCTGAGACAGGTTTTGTGCTTCTTACATTAAGATAGAGCTCAGGAGAAACAGCTTCTAAGAGGCTTAAAAGCAACAGGCTTGCTTTTTCTGCTGGGAAAGGCACACAGCCAGCATCTTGCTCTCTTAATAAGCAGAATATTGAACTAAGAGTGGCCGAGTCTGCCAAGTATGACCAGAACAGCTCCGCAGCTCCTGCAGCTTCCTCCATCCCAGTGCACACATGGCTCCGAGACCCATTGGCTGTCACCCTTGTGGCTGCCGTTTCCTGCTGGTCAGGGTGGGTGGATTCATTGCTGGCTCAGCTGGGGCTGTTGCTTCATCTGGAGCAGCTGGTGGAGCTGTGGGTGGGGTTGCCTCTTGCTCTCCTTGTCTCCTGTTTCTGGTCAGCTGCTTTGGTGACGGAGTCAGGCCAGGGAGTGTTGGAAGATGTTACCTTACCAGGAGGTCACCATCTGAGCAGGCAGGGGATGAGATGTGGTACCTCAGAAGACCTGTGGGCTCAGCTGCCCTGCGAGGGCAGGGGAAGCTCCCAGTGTCCCCAGGTAAGGACTTGGAGGGCTCCACTGGGGCTGGGCTCATGAAGGAGCCCTGCAGACACAGGGACAGGAAGGCCTGAGGCTCCAGAGTGTGCAGGGTGGGTTGGCTGGCTACTTCCAGAATAAGTCCTCCTTTTCATTACATCCCCAGTGAAGCTAAAAAGAGCACAGACCAATTTGTAGCTTTGTAGGTCACTGAAGGAGAAGGAGGGCTTTGCAGTGTGCTGCGCTTCGGGTGATTTTCTCTTCCTGGAAGTGTTCTCTGCTGTACCCAGTGCATGGGCCGGCTCTCCTTCCCCTGGCCTTTAAGGATGAAACTGAACAGAGACAGGGGAAGAAGATGACCCCCATCTGCGCTGGTATTGCCCTTTGGAGCTGTTTGTTTGTCTGCCACACACCACTTCAGACATCTGAGCAGAAATATTAGTAAACACAGACATCCTTGGGAGACCCTGTGCCTCTGGGGCTTTGCTCAGCTCCTGGGGGGATCAGTTCCGTGATCAGTGACAGGTAGTGGTGCTCCCCATGATCAGCAATGGGTAGTGGTGCTCCTCCACAAACTTAAGATCTGATAGGATTTCTTGCCACCTTGCAGGAGGTTGCTTGGACGCAGGGAGCATGAGCTAGAATAACAGGAATGGATGCAAAGCCAGACAGGTCAGGCAGGGATGCGTCTTCCCTTCGCACTGCTGGCAGGGCTGAGGCAGCCCTCGCTGCCTGTTCTGGTGCCCATGGAGGCTTGTGCCGTGCAGTGGAGGTCAGCATGCCCCAGGCAGGTTGTCCAACATGTGGCATCAGGCCAGAAGGATCCTTGGTGCCTCTTCCTCCCTAAGCAGTGACCCCAGCAGGGTGCTGCCACCTCGGCCCCGCTCCGGCTCCCCTCGGCCCCAAGTTCTCAAACCACTGTTTGTGCCTTGCTAAGGCAGCAGGGCAGCCTTGCTGCTAATGCCTTGGGGATAATGTGGCAGCAGCACCTACTTTGCCAATCTCTTGGGGTCCAGAGCCACCCAGGTTGTGCCCATGGGATTTTTCCAGGCTGGTTGTAGCCTGGGTGCAATTTCCCTGCTCAGTTGGGATCTGCTGGAATGGAACTGGCTGAGAAAGCACCATCCTGGCAGCACAGGGACCCGCCTCAAGGAGAGCAGGAGACCAAAGGGGATGGGACAAGCAGGCTCACCTTTACTCCTGGCCCATTGGGGACGAAGGATGGAGGGTGCCAGTAGCTGTGCAGACGGCAAGGGGAGCTCCTAGCACTGCTCCCTGGGCACTGACAGCAGTGTCACGGTGTCCCATGCCCGATGGCAGCCTTCTCAAGCACCGAGTGAATAACTCTCCTTTGTATTTCCCAATTCAGTCACGTCCTAGCAGATATAACTGAGCCAGAGTAAACAGGGAAATTGTGTTTCGGAGCATGTTGGAGGGGCTTTTCCACATGCCAAGGACTCATAGCCTTATGCGTGCCATAGCGGGGGCACACGTAAGGAGGTTCCTGCTCTCCCCATGCCGACAGTTGGGCATGCTGGCCCGGGCAGTGTGGCAGCAGTGGCTCTTCTCCATCTCTGTAACTCTTGCTGTCTCTTTTCACACAGATTTGGCAGGGCAAGGCAGCGACTAGACTGCACTGCTCAGCAGAATTGTTCTCAGCTCTGTGGAGGCCTCGGAGCTCCTTGCAGCAGGGAAGAGGACAGGTAAATTTTACCCCATGTAAAATAACGTCTCCAGCTCTAAAAGGCGTTCTTACCTTAACTCACTCAATGACAGTATTTGGAGGTGCTCTCTGGGTTTGGCACCCTCCACCTCAGAGTCTGTGCCTCAGGCTCAGGGCGCCCCTCCATGCCCTCGGGGTGCAGTGCAGCCTGTCACTGATGGTGGAGCTGGGGGGCTTGTGGGCAGCTCTCACCCATCTGCAGCACCGTAACACTGCGGCACTTGGCAGAACAGTTCCATCCCAGTACTGCCGGGCATGTGGGCTGTGCAGCCACGTGCTTTGGATTCACTTCCTGTGCCAAAGCCTGTCCAGCTTTGGGGCTGTGGTCTTGTTCCTGCTCGGGGTGGGTGTGGAGGTCAGTGCAGAGGTGGCACCAGCCCCAGACCCCTCTCTTACCTGTCACCTCCTTCCCCAAGCACCGGCAGCTCCGGGCAGGTATCTGTGCACAGCCAGACGCTGGTGTCCCTTCTAAAGGCTCTGTCCTTGCAGGGCCACCCTGAGCCATGTCCAGCGACCCTCCACCGCCCTGCCCGGGAGGCCCCTCGGCACCGCTGATAGAAGAGAAGCACGGACCCCCTCCTGCAGCAGGTACAGGCTCTGGGTAGCACTGCTGGCCACTGGGCAGGTTTCCCTGGGCTTGGCCACTGGCAGCTCTGACCCACAGTGTGCTCTGCTCTGCTGGGGAGCGTGGTGCATTACCTGGCTGCTGTCTCCTTGCTACTCTCTGGGGAAGGCGGGAGGGCCCCGGGCCAGTGGCAACAGCCAGAAGCACTCCCTGCTCAGAACCCGGCTCTGCTCGCTGCTATGGGGTGAATGTGGGCTTTCTGTGGCCCAGAAGATGGGGCCCGGGGGGTGCTCCCCATCCCATATTGTGTTCCCCAGCTTCCTTGCTGGGGCCACCCCCCAGACCACTCAGCTGAACCACCGTCACCTCTGCAGCCTCCTGCCCTGGCTGCTGACTCTGTTTCCTTTCAGATGGCGTCCCTCCAGTGGTGGGACAACCCCAGGGGGTTCCCATTCCTCCTCCTGAATTTGGGCCCCCACCATACGAGCCACCCTCACAGCCAGGGTTCATACCCCCCCATATGCCTACAGAACCCTCTGGACCCTATGTGCCACCAGGTAAGTCCCAAGGGGTTGTGTGAAGCAGGGGGTGGTAATGGGCAGGAACCCCCCAGAAGCATGTGGTTCCCAGGGAGCAGGGTGGGAGGCGCACAGTAGGGGTTGGGGCTTGCAGAGGGGCTCCTCGGGTAGGTGACTTGGGCAGGGGTGGCCCGAAGTCCATACCTGGTGTGCAGTCAGGTGGCCCCCAGTGAGGCTCTGGCCTCTCCTGCCATGCACAAAGATGCTCACCTGTGCACGTTTCTCATTGCAGCAGGTTACTACCCCCCACCAGGCCCTCACCCCTCCATGGGCTACTACCAGGCCCCAGGCCACTACCCCTCTCCTGGTGGCCACACAGCCACAGTGCTTGTCCCATCGGGAACCGCCACCACCGTGACAGTGCTGCAGGGTGAGATCTTCCAGGGTGCTCCAGTGCAGACAGTGTGTCCCCACTGCCAGCAAGCCATCACTACCAAGATCACCTACGAGATCGGGCTCATGAGCTTCCTTCTCTGCTTCTTGTGCTGCTTCGTGGGGTAGGTGCTGGAGGCAGAGCTGCAGTGGCAGAGGGTCAGGGCAGGGGCACACACAGGCTGTCTCTGGGTGCCTCAGCTCACTGCACTCTGCCTCTTGCTGTGCTCCAGATGTGATCTCTGCTGTTGCCTGATCCCCTGCCTGTTCGATGACTTCAAGGATGTGACACACACGTGTCCCAATTGCAAGGCCTACATCTACACGTACAAGCGCATGTGCTAACAGCACCACGGGAGCCCAAGCCACTGGAATGACACCGGCCTCTCTCCTGCTGCCGTCCTCGTCTCTGTGCATTCAACACTCCTTTGCTTAACTCTCCGGTGGTGTGTGTGTGTTTCTTTGACTCCCTCCTGCTCAGAGCTGTGACCGTCTCCCCAGCTTCTGGTCCTCGCTGTGAACTGTTGGATTGGTGACGTGGGTGCACAAGGAAGGTGGATGCGGGCCTCGGATGCTGTGTATGGGGCATTGCTCTGCACCCCCCTCAGGAGAGGGGTGCTAGTGAGGCCCTTCTTGCCTGGAGCAGCAGCTGCTGGAGGCATCTACCCCTGGGTCCCCCACAGTGCAGGGGGTGTGTGGTGGGAAGGAGCTGCTGCAGGCAGGGGCAGGTGTTGGCAGGAGGGGAGAGGGGACTCAAGCAGCCCACAGCATGCACAGGGGAAGCACTTTTAGGAAGGGGTTGGGTGGTGGCATGGAGACAGGGCAGCACCACACATGCCAGGTTTCAGTGTGGGTCATGGTCCTCTCCAGCCAGGACAGCACGTAGCCAGTAGGCAGAGCCACCTTCAAGGCATAGCGTGTGGGGGGACACATGGCAGCAGCACTGCACCCTTGATCAGCACCTCCATCCTACCAGAGCAGCCCTGCAATCACTGCAGTGCTGCTCCAGCTGCATGTGCCCCTGCTGCCGCTCTTTTGGTGCAGGGAAAGCCCCTGGCAGCCTCTCACCCCCCTGCCCACTGTTAGTGACAACTGCCCCGGCATGCCCCTGCCTGCCCAGCGCTGGAGGTTAGGTTGGTACCAGGCCATGCTGGCTCACAGCGCTGCAGCAGAGCCACAGCCCGAGCCCAGCAGGGGCTGTGGGCACACACCCTGCACCACCCGTCCTGCTACCACCACTCCCATTGGGGATCCTCATTGCATGTGGGTTTAGGGGTTTAGTTTTAGCTCACGTGATAGGGGCTGAAGAAGGGGGCAAGCAGGCAGTGACAGAAGCTGCCAGCAGCACTGAGAGATGAGGGCAAGGGGACCCAGGAGTGTTTTTGGCCTCTGTGGCAGCTCCTCCCTCCGCTGGCCCCACAGCCAGGGCAGCTGGAGAGCACAGCCCCTGGAGCAAACCAAGGGTCTCAGTCTGTAGGTCTGCATTCACAGCTGGGCCTGCACAAGCAGCTGCCCTTTGCTCAGAGGTGGAACTGTGGCACTAGTTTGTGTTTTTACATAAATAAATAACAGACCCTCAGCTCGCCTGTGCATCTTTCTTGTCCCCTGCTCCAAATCCTCAGCAGATCTGTTCCCAAGGAAAACTGAGGGTGAGGAGGGATGGCATGGAATGGCTGGGCACAGCAGTACCAAGCACTAGAGGAAGAATAGCCCCAGTGGCAGAGGCTCTGGGGGGGTCACAGCTGTCAGCTGCAGCTGGGGTCACCCCAGTTCCGCCTTCTGTTTGTGCCCAGACAGCTGAAAAGGAGAAAAGCCCCTGACACTGGGACGGAGGAAGGCAGAAGGGCGCTCCCTCACACAGCCCAGGGGCCTTTCTGTCCTGGTTCCCATCCTCAGCAGAGATGGGGGTTCCCTTTCTCTCAGGAGAGGCAGCAGGGACAGAGCCAGGTGTAAGGGCCAGGTGTAAGAGCCAGGTGTAAGAGCCAGGTGTAAGAGCCAGGTGTAAGAGCCAGGTGTAAGAGCCAGGTGTAAGGGCAGAAGCATCTGCAGGAGTCAGAGGTGAGCGCAACAGCACCAGAGGCTGTCCCCACTCTGCTTCTCCCACTGACCTCCCCCCAGCCTTCCACATCCCACCCCAGCCCTGCACCTCATGTGGTCACTCATTGGCCGAGGGATGTGCTTTGGCCTTACCCCAGCTACAGCATTGCACCTTTTTATTCCAGTCAAGGCTTCAGAAAAAAACCAACCCAACTCCACTGCAGCACAATAGACATCCCTCACCCCCATCCCCAATGGTCCCGTCCCCCCATGAACCTTCCTCCCTGAACAGTTAACGCCAGTTAACTGGATGGCTGTGACACAACCAAATAGGCATTTGAGTTAATAGCAAACAATTGACGCTTCAGTTTCCCTCAGGGTAGGACACTCTTCACTGAGAACGCTGACAAAGGTTGCAGCCCCACAGCAGGAAACTCAATCCAGCAGCTGCTTTCAGGAAGGAGATGGAAAGCCAAGTGAGTGAAGCCTTTGCCAGTACAGCACAAGACAGCTCCAGCCTTAAAAGCTGCCCCAGTTTGGGCAGGGCAGCGCTGCAGTGGAATCCTCACACCCTCACACCATCAGTCCTGTACCCTAGTCAGCTAAGACATTACGTAACAGTGCTTGCATTACCGGTGTGCAGAGTCTTTAACAGTCCCACGAGACTCCTGTTTATTTTCTTACTTCCACCATGCAGTCAACAGCAGTGGCAAGGGAACAGCTGGAAAAGGACACGGTGTGTTTCTCCCCTTCCCATGACCAGAGCCACAGGCCACTGCTCCCATCACATCATGTACCAGGCTGCTGCTCCTGCCAGCACTGCGACACAGGCGGCCAGCATCAGCTGCACCAGGGGCTGCTTTGCCAGGGCCACGGCGCCGTGGTAGGGACAGCTGGGTCCTGCATTACCTGCTGGAACACAGAACATGCTGTCAGTGTTGCAGGTCTCATGCCACACGCATGTGGCAGCTGTGTCGTCGTCCACAACCTACCGAGTTTGTCTGCATAGTAAGGGCATTTGCGCAGGTCTCCTTTTCCATCGTGGACTGGAAGGCCTCCATCTTGGGCTTCTGCCAGCGACTTGCCAATCTTGTCCAGTTCATCAAACACCTGCAAGTGGTCACAGCATGTACATGAAGTGGGCAGAGGCAGACAGCTTTCACCCAGTCCCCGGAACAACCTGGAGAAGAGGCAAGAGCCTCTCCTGCCTCCTTCCCCCAGAGGCAGCACATGCTTCTCACTTCGGAGTGTCTTGTGGGCGGTCCTGTGGTGACACCTGGCACGTGCTACAGCTCTGAGAGGGCATACCCCCTTCAAGAGCATCAGGGCAGACCCAGGAGCGAGACGGATGCAGCATGGCCCCGCTGCTCCCTGCCCAGCCTGCTGCGGGTGGCAGTACAGGCAACGCACTCCCTGCTGCAGACCCTCCCTGTGAGCACTGCTTCTAGTCACGCAGGGTTCCGGCAGTCCCTCCAGCTCTGCTGCAAGGGGCTTCCCTAAGGATCCTGACTAAGGAGCCACATTTCTGGCCAGCTTAGACCACAGTGACCTGTTACAGGCACAGATGAAAGCTTCCACCCAGTAGCTAAGACTACATTCATCCTCCTGGAGCAAGTGGCAGCTCAGTCAGGGTTTATGAAAGGCAAATACCATGAGGAGGACAAGAGGCTACAGACGTATCTGTCCACTGGGCAGCGTGTCAAGACTTGAGAGAGGAGATTAATTGTAAGCAGTGTATGTAACAAGCTCAAACTGTTTGGGGCTGTCTCAGAGTGAGAGCTCTGCTCTCCCGGTTTCAGAGCCAACAGCCCACAGAAAATCTTGCAGTGAAGTCATCTCAATTTTGCCCTAATGAAAGGCTCAGCAGTGATGTTGGAGCATGGGAAGAATTCCTGCCCGACACCAGCCATGTCTCCAGAAGCTAGCAGAAGAGCTATTTAAACTAGAACCCCAGTCCCCAGAAAAGGAAGAAGCTCTGGTGGCCTCAGACCCAAACCACTGCCTGGGTGAGCAGGCTGACTCAACCAATCTGGACCCAAGAGCTGGTCCAGACTCAAAACCAGCAGCACCCACACAGAGAGGGGCTCAAGGGATTTCATACCTTCATGTTATATAGGAAGGCTAGGTTGGCTTCTTCCACAATCCTTTCTTTGGTGTTCTTGTCCAAGTCCAAAGCATTCATCCTTGCCCTGTAGAGCTGCTTGAACTGCTGCGCGTTGGAGATGTTACCAAACACATAGAACTGGATCCCTTCCTCGGTACTGGGCAACTTGAGGGCTCTCTGGGCTACCTTCTTCAGCACTTGGCCACCAGAGAGGTCCCCCATATAGCGTGTGTAAGCGTGAGCCACTAGCAGCTCTGGCTCGTTCTGTCCCACATGATGGATTCTGTCCACATACTGCTGAGTTGCCTCTGAACACTGGATCTTCTCTTTCCAGTCTTCTCCATAGAAATATTGCAGGTCTTTGATCAACGCTTCTTTCCGGTGAAGCTCTAGGGGGAAGTACAGAGGAGCAAAGACAGCGTTGTCCTCGTTGCGATCCATTTCCTCTTCCAGAGCAGAGTACGTGAAGTAAAGTGCCACAGTGGCCAGCTACAGACAAAGCACAGTGTGAGAAGCCATTCACTACATCAGCATATTACACCTTCTGGCTGCCCCCCCCCCTGCACAGACCTGGGCTAAACAAGAAGGAAACTCCCAGGCTTGAAACAAAACCAGCCTGGAGACTCTGTGTGAGGCACAGATTTTTTGAAGGATGACAGATTCTTATCTAGCTACATTCATAGAATAGTTCGGGTTGGAAAGGACCTTCAGATCATCCAGTTCCAACCCCCCTGCCATTGGCAGGGACACCTCACACTAAACCATGCCACCTAAGGCTTCGTCCAACCTGGCCTTGAACACCGCCACGGATGGATCATGCACAACTTCCTTGGGCAAC
>JBCJKH010011952.1:0-17407 GCA_039877255.1 Loriculus beryllinus
TTACATCAAATAAATACCTGGGCATACTTATAAGTTTGCATTTAGTCTGAATCCAGGGTCTAGTCAAAATGTAAGAACTGATTTGCTTACTAAATATGCTCTAATACATACAATTAGATATTAAGCAGGTCTTTCTAATGTACCTTAAAAACTGACTAGGTGCAGGTCAGAAGACATTAATGAAATTCATCAAGTCATTCCATGCTGCCTTAGCTCTGTTGAAGAGTTCAGATGGAGCGAACAGAAATGCTCTTAGACACCCCAAATAATTAAAACGGCTCCCTTTAGTTCTCTTCCTTCACCTAAGTCCAGTCAGAAGGCAATTCTCCATATGAGTATCAAAATCATTAATACTAAAAAGCATTAATGCATTAATTTTGATATGACCACAGTTGTATGAATTTCAATGAAATATAGGTAACTAAAACCAATCTTGGTTATGTAATTTATTCTTTTTGTTTGCTGAATGTATTGGACATTGGTGTCATGGCATGCTAAACAAATGTAATACATTTGCACTTATTTTATTCCAGACTGTCTGTTGGGTACTGAAGAACACTCAAAGGCTGAGCTCAAGATCAGTACTTAAAAACAGCAACTGGCTGTCAGTGCTGTAGTTTGTCATTGTTCCACAGACAAAAGGCAGACTGTCACAATAAACAGCATTTATTCATTTCAGATTTGTGGCTTAGGGCTGAGGAAGGGGAGGGGTCATTTGTAGTAACTGTAAAACACATAAATAATAATAGTAGTCTGCAAATCATATATCAAAGAAAACAGTGGGAGTTGGCAGTGATGGAGGCAAGAAAATGGATGCTTCCAGCACAAAATAATTTACAGCTCCTTGAAAAATATATATATTTTCTTTCATAACAGTAAAACGGAATGTTTTGTATTAACTGCTTGTGTGGTGGGTGAGGAAGAGAGAACATCTAAATCATGACTTTAATGACTGACTTTAAACAAACTGCTGAGTAGCTTTCTAAACATGATTACTCTGTACCCAACTGCTGTCATTTTTATTAGCTTATTTTTACTAATTAAAAACCATTTAAGATTGATACTGACAAACCTCCTCTAGCTTTTTTTTTTGCTTAAAAATGACAGCTTTTAAAAGAAATTACACTTCTTTGTTAAAATACTCCAGATTGGTATTTGAGCAGAAGAGGTTCCTTATATTCTAATAGAATGCTTATGTCTGTATTTTTAGAATGGCTCTCAAGTACCTAATCTTGCATTTTAGGTAACAACTTCATGGATAGAAATTACAAAGCAGACCAACTACTCTTTTGAGGTTGGCATTAATATTTTTTTTTAATCTGAGTGCAATTTTTGAGGCAACCATCATTTTCCTCCTGTCTTGTAAGCCCTTGTTCTGAATTACAAGGCCAAAGTCCCAGCTCGGTGACACACATTAACCAGATTATAACATCCCCTGGCCAATCCTTTGAGGATCAGCAAAAAATCTGGGAAGAGAAGTGAGAAGAAATGACACTGGCAACTGAGGTGTTCCAAAAGGATACTTCTGATTTCCTACTGCTCAGTGAAAGTCCTGCTTCATTTCATAACCACTCCCACTACTGTCCAGAACGCCAATAATATTTATTAGACAGCAACATCTTCTGATGTACCCAGAAAAGACAGATGGATCTGAGGTTTTCTCTGGCGAACCACACAATGCTCACCAGATGGAAACAATACTCCCTATAAAGTTTCTCGGGCATTTTTGCCTACAAATCCTTCCCTCTCAGCATGTCTCAATTCCTATCAGGAACAAGGGCATTAAAGGGCTGAGGAAAGGACAGGTATGTCCAACTGTATCTGTGAAAAGCCTTATATAATGTGCCGGAGAGAAAATAGAGTGAAAAAGATGCCCTGTATTAAAAGAGTAGAGTGCCATACCAGTATATCAACCAGTAAACATTATTATAGCATCTACTGCTTTAGGTAGACTGTAAGAGCAGAGTTCAGGAGTTGTCAGAAGGCAACATGCCTGACAGTGCGAGGGAAGCTCACCGAGAATGAATGTACTTGACCAGATCTAAGATAAGCTTTGGTGATTCTTGCCTTAATAAGGCAGGATTTTTATTAATTGATTTTAAAATTGAGAGGCCCCTGTTTGGGGAGTCACGATGTGAACATATGTGAACATGGGACACACATGTAAAGCTTTACATGTTTCATACCCATAGCTAGTAGAAATAAAAAAGTGTGCTGAAAAATTAATTTTTAAAAACTAATTGCTATCTATCTTTTTAGGAAAGACTAGTAAAATTAGAAAAATAAGCCTTGCAAGATTAAACTATGCTCTGAGAAGAATTGGAAAATTTGGGATTAATTTTAAGTAAATAAGTGCAAAACAAGGGCCTTGTCTTTCTAGAAGGAACATTTTTCAGTGCTAGCTCAACTACACTGCTCTAACATTCCTTAACTACCCATAGCTAGGTGAGAGAATTTCATCTAATGTTATTGCTAATACCAACAAACAGCTTGAACATTTCAAGCCAGAATTACTTAGTTTACCTGAAAACAGTAAGAAATCTAAGCACATTTCCTTACTCAGAAATATGTCTTTAGTTAGAAAAGATGTATATGGAAATAATGAAAATACTCTTATCTGTATTGTCTTTCCTACGACTTCTTAGAGGTTCTCTTGACCTTTTTCCAACCCCTTTCTACCTGCCTTTACATATTTAAATACACACATATGTAGGCCTACAGTACTGCTGCTCTTCTGGGTTCGGAGCTCTGTTTAAATTCAGCTTAAAACCCAAGATATTTGTAATACACCACTCCCTTATGCAAACTACTAAGTTTCTTAGCTATCTTTTCCTGCCAAATCTGTCTGTCCTGTTTTGCTACAAAAGCCTGGAATGTTGTAACTGAAAAGACCAAATTTGTGTGCATTTTCTTGGTTAATTTTTGCCTTTTGAGGAACCTTTTAAGAATGCAAAGTTCACCCTTTTGTAATCTTCATAAAGCCAGTCCCTTTTACTCAGGAATGAAAGCTTGTGTGTCTGAATGTATGTGATATTATCCCAGGCTCAGTCAGGTACGTGGTTCTTGTAGCATCCTGTGTGCAGTTATTCAGAGTGACAAACAAATGTGGGCATTAAAGAGCAATGATAACCTTCATTCTCATTACATTAGTATGCCAGCTATCTCAAATGAAAGCAGATTTTCCATAACAAGATCAGCTAAGCACAGATGTAAATGGATCAGTGTCACTCATAAACTATGATCATGGCCAGCGTCAGACAGTGGACAATCACTCACAGAACAACACAATCACTCTGCAGTTAATGCGTGTCACTACTTATTTGCAGGGAAATTTTTGAAACCAGAATTTACATGGTCTATTTGAAATCTCCCTGAGCTGAATACCTAGCATTTATCTTTCCAGTGGGAGTGGGGACAGTAGCACTGCTTGCAGCAAACTGCCACCGTCATTTGTTCTGCTTCAGTGCTGTTTGACTGTCACAGCCTGTCATGTAGGAAGAAAGCACGACATCTAACCCCCTGTGACAAGGTTTAATCACCTCTATTACTGCTATTGGCTGTTCAAGCCACCTTGGAGTGTACAGCTAGCAGTTACAGATCTCAAAAATCCTGGCTTTATAAATTAAAAGGCTGAAGTCTGATTTGAGCTGATCAATCATTTAATACACAATTGAAAGCAACTAAAAAGATTAGGTAATTAATACTCATGCAATGCCTGAGGTAATTTCTTAATTTTCATAACTTTTGCATCATTAGGCATATTTTTCTTCAAGATTAATTTTTTATGAATTCCTGGTATCAACAGCTATTCAAATTGTGAATTTCTTGGTATTTCTTTCTAGCAATTGTTATAATGTGGACATGTATGCAAAACAGCCATTATTTGAGATCCATTTGTTTATGCCAAAATAAAGTGACATAGGTAAATACTGTATCATTATGGTACACCTGGCCCAGTGTTAATGCAGAGTCAAAGGCTGAGGCAAGGAACGCTTAGAAAAACCCTTGTTCAAAAGAAAGGTGAAACTTACGCCTACTTCCTACAAATCAGTACCAATTAATTAAAACTTCATATATGCCTGATCTATAAAACAAAACTGTATCAACTGTACTGTTCCATAAGGAATACTTCATGCTGGCTTAAGATTTAACTTTTTAAGACTGCAGCCTATATTCTTCTTAAAGTCTGAAGGGCACATGAGTCATTCATCCAGTGCTTTTGCTTGCACCAAAAGTTACACATCCTTCTCCAGAAGACCACACAACACACAAATCACATTTTGAACATTAACAAATCTGTTTGCTTGAGCTGGTCCTATTAATTCCAAGGTGTATTTACTGGGACAAAGAAACTTAATTTTAATATAAAAATGTATTAACCCACAGTGAGCTTAGCTTTAGCAAGGTAACCTAGTATTATTAAATTTTAAATACTCCATAAGGCTAACCTTAGGCCTGATAAAAGATGTTAGTGTGAAACTTAACAATGAGAGATTTTCTAATGCTTTTGAAAATCATTAACACTGGTATTTGAATTGATCTGTATTTGTAAACACCACATTTGTTTCACATGGACTGGGCAGGAAACAAGTATATCCTGACAGCTTGGTTGATCGTTAATGTTGAGCAAGGATTTATAGCCTTACATCCCTTTTCTAGCCCAGTTCTGAAAATATCTAAGCAAATGCCCATCCTATAGAACCAGCTGTTGGTATGACACTAAGTGGCCTCTCATTTAGGGCTCAGGACATAGCAAGTAGTCATGCCACTTCCATCACACACCAGAAAAAGCTCCTAACAAATCAGCAATGACACTTTTAAAAGTTGAATATAAAAAAGAGCACCACCACAGCTACAATTGTCCGTACTGCTTGGGATTAAATTTAATTATTTCATTTTATTTTCTAATAAGTGATTTCAAGTGAAATATACAATCTTGGGCCAGAGCATTTTAAAAGTTGCAAAAAGCATGTGAATGTGTGAATGGTTGAAAAGTGCATTACATAAGGGTTTTAATTTTTCATGAAAATTTTAACTAATGGGAAGGGAGATTATTTTTACATTTTCAGATATAAACACACTTATCTGAAAAAAAACCAAAAAAAAGACCAAGAAAAAAAAAACAACCCAAAAAACCCCCCAAAAAAGACATGTTTAAAAAAAGTGCCTATGTCCAATTCTAAGTTACGTTCTTACTCAACTAGTGAAGAGAAGCTATTATTTCTGATACTGTCATCTAGATGAACATTACCAGGACTGTTACATATTTTCTATCATTAAAGACGAAAACTAACTTACATTTTCCTAAACCTATCACACAACTGTAAAGTTTCATCTGGAAATAACCAAATAAAGTACCCTACCAGCTATATACAGATACATGAGGGTTGCTGCAGCTAACCCCTCACCAGAACACAGCACATGCCAGCACTTATTTCTGGTGGGTTAGAAGGCCAGCTCATTAGCTAGAGCTTTACACTATACATGCTCCTTCGTACCTTCTGTCTACATAATTAGACTTGATGTTCTCTTCCCCCAATTCACTTATGAATGCTGTATGGGAATAGAAGTCAGATCACTGTCACTGTACTGACACCCTGAAAGCAAGTTCATGAAATTTGAACACTGGCATTGGACCACCTATCTGAGAAATCTGGTTTCCTGAGTTGTTTGGTCACACAGAATAGTTTCAACAATTTTCACAAATTGAAAGGGATGAGAATTTTTAGTCCTTTTCCCTCTACATTGTGAATGTGTGGCATTCACAATGAGATAAATAATAAACTAAACTTTAAGATTCACTTTTTTTTTTTTTTTTTTAAATAGCCCTACACAATATTCTAGGCAAGGATATTGATATGAATCTTTGGATATGTATCATAACAGCAGATTTTCACATCAGGTATTTGATTCCATCTCTGAACTCTGAAGCTTCTGTGGTGTGAGTGGCAGCAGGAAATGGCTTTCAAACTCTTCCTAACAGATGGAATAAAATCTGCCAGGTTATTAAATTACCACACAACTATTTTTAGTTTCCATTTCTAAATCCTTTTTCTTCTTTTGTCATATAATATATCATTGCTAATCAAATAGCTAAAGCATTACTATTTTGAAAAACAGAAGCTTCCATTTGCAGTTCATTATCCTTTGCCTTGAACATTTTTTATCGCTGCTTTATTTTTCTTCTAAAGTTATGTAGTATTTATACAAATTTGTATATTAGAAAAATGGAGAAGGTAAGTCAAAACATCAGTTTATATGAGTTACAGGCATTAAAAATGCCTTAGTACTGAATAATTGCTGTGACCACTTATCTAGGCTGGAGTCCCAGATTAAAGACAACCTTTTGCTGAAAGCTAACAAGTAGAAATACCCTCTTAATCACTATGAAACCAAAAGAAAATTCCTCAGCTGGCTGTGGAAAACCGTATCAGAGGTGTAATATATTTTAGTTTTGATGAATTGTGCTTAGGAAGAAGAGGAAGCTACTCAACTATTGTGAAAACAAAACCAATTGTTTTCTCCTGTGAACTCTGTCACAGTGACAGATTTTCTCAGTATACAAAGAATCCTTTGAAGGCAAATTTACTTGTAATTCAAGTGTTATGAAAAAAAAAAAAAAAAAGACTCTTTATTCATGCACCGACCTAAAAACTAACCCTTTTCCTACATGAGGCCTGCAGGTATACTAGAGACATAAAAAAGAAAAAATAATAATTAAACATTATTGCTAGCATTACCATAGTAAATATTACAACACTGAGAAGTAGTAAATTAATTGCAATGTGATCTAGACAACTGGTTTTACTTAAGGACAGCAAGCTTTAATCAACTAAGAAGTCAAATGGAAACTTGCAAATCGATCCCATATCTGACTTTCAACAGCACATCAGACAATAGAAAGCCCAGATTGAACATGAAAATGCAACAAAAAAACGTTTAGATTGGAGTGATACTGTACAGCATGTCTGTGTCTTCTTAAAGCTATACTGATTTACACCACTGCCAAAAAAGCAATGTAAAATAATGAGAGAAAACCCAACTCTCTTGAACTGTACAGCTAAGAAATAGCTTTGTTTGGGTTT
Source organism: Loriculus beryllinus (assembly GCA_039877255.1). Classification (NCBI taxonomy): domain Eukaryota; kingdom Metazoa; phylum Chordata; class Aves; order Psittaciformes; family Psittacidae; genus Loriculus; species Loriculus beryllinus. The sequence continues at coordinate 7,086 of JBCJKH010011952.1, forward strand.
TGTTGTTGGTTGTTTTCTTTTTTTTTTTTTTTTTGCTTTTGAGATCACTAACCTGATTGGACAAGGCTTCTAATTTCTTTCAAACAGGAAATTGCACACAGATATCAATTAAGGAATGGAACCTGCTGAACCTTTTTCAGTCATACATGTAGAATGTGAAATAACTTCACAATATGTATAGTAAGGTATGATTTCTTAGTAGCAGTAAACATCATGCATTTTAAGAGTTGACTACATAGGTTTTGCTATACCTGCATCATAACCAATGAAAAATATCAGAGCTCATCAATTTTTTTAACATTTCCAATTATTTAGTATCTTTGATTTTATGCTTTGTAGAAGAAAAATATAACAGGAGCTTTCAGAATCCTGTGGTTTTGCCTTCCTGTTAACTTCTTTTTTGATGACCAGGGGAAAAAAAAACAACCAACCAACCATGAACACTTCAATTTTTAAAAACAATTATTCTGAGAGATAAATTGATAAATTTTAAGGGCTTTATAAATGACGGGTCTCTTCTGAATGGGAAGAAGAAAAATTGTGCTTTCAAAAGATAAAGGTAACAGCAAAGCCTCCTCTAGATGACAGGCTTCCAGGTAAGAGGAGTTTCACAAAGATCTGTAAGAGCTGTAAACTAGTTCTGTTCGATGAAAAGAAAGAATTTATGGAATATTGTGCCTCAGAGATGTATGTCTTTCTTTGTTTATTTTGGGAAAAATGGTATTAAAATAGTACACTTCAGATCTCCAAACCCAATGATCTTTGGAGTTTACTTGCCACCTAATCTAAAACTAAAGAGAAATCTTTCTTTCCTGTGATAGTCTTAGCAACAAAGTAGTTTATGGGGGAGTAATTAGGTATGTATAAAATTATAATTTGTATTTCTTTAATTTAAAATTTAATATTTTGCAGTTATTTCAATATGATACTGCATTGTTTAAATTATAGCATAATAATTCATTCCTGCAGAACTCACTGGCACTAGGCCTTTGGCCTTTTTCCTAACAATACACTAGACAAGAATTATTACATTGTAATTCATACCCTGTCATGCTTTGCTGCTTAATTAAAGCATAAGCCTTCATGATATGACAAGCAATTTGACTGTTACCATAATAGATTATTATCCCACCTAACGTATTTTAGGTTTACAACCTATTCTTTTTTGTACAAGCACTAGAAATTACCAGGACAAATAGACATTTTTCCTTAACTGTGAAGTGTGAAGAATATGTTTAGAAACAGTAGCTAAGAAAACAAAGGTGTATTTTTTTTTTTTAGACCTGTTTCTTAAGTAAATTTGGGCTTTTTGCTCCACAATTCCTGCAAAAATTAGCAAAATACTAAGATTCAAATATCAGATTAGTTGTCTACCTGTATTTTGTTGTACTGCTTCGCTACCTAAATGGTAAAGATATACTAATGCGGTAAATTCTAAAATGGAACTAAACCAACAACGAAGGTGAGCTTATACTGTCCTTAAAATCCCAAAGAAGATAGTTTAATTTTGCTGCAATATTAACTAATCTGTGTTCAACATTAAGCAATTCTTACAACACATATCTCAGAAATTACTCCTTGAATCACTTTCTTAATAAGAACTCTCGCTTTCTAGTATTTTTCATACTGAAAAGTGATAATATAGAAAAGGTAATCTGTTGTTATTAAAATACATCTGATTATGACTAAAAAATGACTAGGTGAAGCTCTACAGTTGTAAATGCCAATGGCAAATCTCACTGACTTCAGGGAAACATTAGTCCACAAGGTGAAATGGAAATGTGTCAACAGCTATGAAAACACATTTTTATATTCCAGTTTACATTATAATTATTTTAATTAATATTAGATAGTTTATTAATGCTTTTTCATGACCTGAAATCATGCAATACAAAACAGCCATTAGGCTATTAGTAATCTTTTACTTTTGGCAACTACATATTCAAAATTAAAATAAGCAAGCATGGAACTCTGAAGTTCTGTGTGAACAAAGCCTGGATTACTTGATAGAACACAAAGGCAGTGCCTACAAAATGCACACAAAACAATTTTTACACAGAAATTACATATATGATACCCAATAGATGTCCTACCAGCTTCATATAATACCAAGGTGCAACTTAATGAGGTTCCACTGAACTCTGTATGTCTGCAAGGTGACTGGGTTGCCCCTGGAACTCTATCTCTGCTATAAAATGCCTATGATGTGACTGTGATATAACTGAAACAGCTGCAGTCTTTGATCATATGCTGGCAGTTCAGGTACAGATGCAGAATGTGTAATAAGGGCACACTTTATTAACCTGACTGATGTTCTGTTATTTTACTGGTTCCAAAAGCCAAAGGAGACGAGGCTGCACCATGTTACCCTGAGAATAATTTATTGTTGCAACTATTCAAAATGAAATACCTATCATTAATGTCTAATTGATTATCATAAGCAAGAGGCAAACATTGGCATCAGTTTAACTGACATTTGCTATGGTCTTCAAAGCTGGTACTATAGCTAGAACTATTATTTTGAATTAGCACAAAATACATTTTAACTACAATTTGAAACAGCTGTCAATACTCAGTGTATGTATATGTTTCCTATTACTAGGTATTTCCACATATATACAGCCTATGAAACTTACAGTGAGCTTTTGCCATTACAGAAGTATAAAAAAATACAGATTCTGAAGGTGGGATAATAAAGTCAGACCTCGACAGACAGTGGCTGTATAATGTTGTACAGAAGCATCTTTGTTCTTCTTAACAAATTAGACCATTTGGGTTCTACCAAACCATTTGGGTTTCAAACAATTCACCTTTCTCAAAGTAACCAAATTAAAGTGCCTGTTCTTTCCATGTGCCCAGCAATAAAGATAAAAAATTACTTAATACCTGTTATGCCTCTATTCATGCAACATAAAAGTTTGCAATGGGTTGCTTTGGACAAAAATAATATCACAAGGAAGATGAAATTACATTCTCATAAAAGAAACCAAATTCAAACTAACAGTTTTGCACTAATCCTAAAGGTATGAAGTTATTCCAGATATGAAGGGCATTTACAAAAGCCACTTTTCTTACATTTCATTTCCTTTTTTTTCCCTAGCCTCCACTTATATCTCTGTTCTTCTAATTCTAAATTTAAGTCTTGTTCCATTTTGTCCTCATATTTTTATTGGAAGAAATACAAAGGCCTGGACTCTAAGTCACTCTGCTCCCATACTCCCAGTTTGCTTGCTTCTGTAGTCTTGCACAGGAAATTCATAACCTTGTTGGACACAAAGGGGATGTTACAAAGGCAGTGCACTGCTTTGATGGGACCTCCCTCTGTCCAACACCTGCCTTATGCAATCCTGGGTTTAGATTTCCTTTCAATACATTTCCCTATAGCCTTCGTACTTCAGTTGAAGAGTAAAACATCTCAGCAGTTAAACAGTCCCTAGCCCACACATATACATATGTTTACATATTTCCCATATTTCTATTCACTTGTAATCTAGATACAAACAGCTAGATCTGTTTCTATTCCATTTCTATAATCCTGAAATATCATCTCAAATATGTTTGAGGTTTTCTCCCCCCATATTGTGAATGCTTCCTATTTCTAGAAAAGAGTATAGATACCAGATAAGTTTAAAACAAACAATGAAACTGGACAGATTTCTGTCATGAAAGTCTAATGTCTATTTCAAGAGCTCCATTTTCACTGAAATTTGTTATAAGTCACCAGAAATTAAAATTATAAATAAGGAATAAATAAGTTCATTTTAAAGTATTCTGTTACCGAGACAGTCAAAAAAAACCAGGTTAGACAAAAACTGATTTCCAAGACCAAATAAGATATTATTGTAACCTGCATTACTGTTTAAAACATAGATAAATCTTTACTTTTGGCCTCATTTCCAGGTTTTTTTTTTTGTATTTTTTTTTTTTCCCTTGGCTGCTTGTAGTACTTTGTATACACTGTTTGCAATGAAATTCATCTCCTAAATCTCTCTCCGATATATTCTAGTGAGCCTTGTTCACCTCCATCAACCATGTTCTTATCAGTATTTTTGTTTCAATAGACTTCAGCTTGGATGAGAACATTAGACTTTATTCAGTGACTTCATCTTAACTGACTCCAGAATAATACAGTTAAACTAAATGCTAAATTGAATCCTAGAAATAAACGACTGCTTAACAAACACTAGAAAGTCACTGCTTCTGACTGTGGGTCGGAATTAAGAGAACATTTACAGACAAAACACTACTTGCACAGTGAAGTATCTAATTTCCTTACCAAACAACTTCTGTTCAGAAAGTCTCTATTGCTATGCAACACTAGTAGCAAACCAAAGCACTGAGCACTGACTTGTCAGGTATGCTTGTTTTTCAATAGTGAATACTGTCTCATTATTCAACTGTACATTATAGAATTAAAAATGCTAATTTTCATAGTAAAGCAAATGTTACATCCGAAACCTGAAGAGTTGACACTCGTGGTAATAACTGCTCACTAGTTCTGCAAGACTTTCCCCCTCAGGAAAATACACACAACAGAAAAATAGTCGTTCTTATGTTGGTTTGTTCTCCTACCTTTTCTGATGAGTTGGCTGCAGAAAACTGCATAAATGGAAAGTTCAATTAGTGTAATTTATGTACCCTTGGATGTCAATCATTACTGTTGAGAGGTGGGACTTTCAGGATCTCTGTGCATTAATTAAGAGCTCATCTCAGAAGAATAGACATTACACCTAAGGACCAAAAATAAGTTTTAGTTAGAGCCTAGAAGACAGTATGTCATCTACTCATAAAACTAGTTCCTCAGTTAAAAAATTAACAGCTATGGGACATTATAAGTAACAATGCAAAAGGCTTGTACTAAACTTCAGAACACATAAGTATTTTCATATATATGTCTGCCTGGAAAAAACTGGGCAAGTTCTGTGTGGACACCATTCAAATTTTAGCCAGGCGGTATGAATGTCAACGTGATTATTAGACCCCTGTCGAATTATGGCTGCTGAGCCATGTCGAGGGAAGGTTATTACACAGCTGAAGTTAGATTGCATTTTTCTCTCACAGCCACACTTTTTTGCCCAGGCTATTTTCTGGCTGCATATGGAAAAGGAAAAACAATGCAGGGCAAATCGGCTTGTACAAAGTATCACTTTCATTCACTGAGCAATACAATAGCCAGGCAGCTGTTGGCTGTCCTTAGACATGTCAAAGCTCAGGAGAGGTTAAGAACTGGCTGGGGTAACTGGTGTCAGCTGCCCGAGAGAGCTTTGCTTGTGGCATGACTTCTCTGAGAACAATCAAATATTCTGTCTAGGACTCACTAAGGAAATAATGTATAAATAATTGATTATATCATTTATAAATTAAACGAAGGAAACCAAATTTTAAAAGCTGGTCTGGAAAATAAACATGTCAGCTAATAACTCAGGCATGAAAAGGGGTAAAATTTAGAGAAGAAATAAGTTTACATTCTAAAGAACAAGAAACAATTTGTTTGTTGATGGCTGAAATAAGAAATATAATGAAAAAACAAAACCCCCAAAGCAACAGACTGTCTAGGAAGAATTAAACAAGGAAAAAAACAATTTAAGCACCAAAATGGAAATAGCAAAGAAAAAAAATACTCAAAAATAGGATTTCAGTGTTACAAATACTGTAGTTCACTAAAGGACTGAAGCTAATGCATAGATTATAATGCAGTTAACAATAATTATAAAGGCTATTGCACAGAAAAAAAAGCAGAATGGGAAGGCATATCAAAAGATTTATTATGCATTCTAGAAGAGCAGAACAAGTATTATGACCTACTTCATTGCTATTATATTTCATGGTCTTTTAGTAAGGTATTTTTAAGTACTGTTATGAGACAGTTTTCTCAAACACTTGTTTGAGAAACACATGCTATAAATTTTCTACCTAATAGATATACCTGAGGGGTAATGAAAACAAGCAGAAAATGCAACAACAAAAAGATGTAGTTGTTGCTGGTAGATTCTTTAAACTGCTTCCTTTCAGGTAATAGTGTGTGCTGAAAACAATACCATAGTAATGGAACAATCAACGTTTTAAAGACACTCAGAAAAATGTGGAAAATAATTTATGATAACATTATTCAGAAAACTTATGTTAATGTTATTACTATATATTTCTAATAATTCTTGCCCAAATGCTTTTTCACAGATTTTTTTTTCAGCCAACACAAATAGAAGAATTTTCCAGAATTTGCTGACTTGCAATATTACTATCTATACTAGAATACCTGAGTAAGTAGACCATCAGATATGATGGCAGTAAACACCAATATGTCCTTGCAAATGTTAGCACTGAAACTTGATGTTTAAAAGTTCAACTTTTATTCTGTGAATTGTTACTGAGCTATTACAGAGTGAATAGTAGGGTATATCCTACTGCTATGGATATCTGGATATTACTAAATCTAGTACTTATTTCTCTGTAGACCTAAGTTGTTTTTCACACGATAATACGCTCCAGGAAAGGACATGTTTAATATTGGCTGGTACCACTGGTAGGTATTTTTAAAAAGGAAAGGGAAAGGAAGTTATCCAGGGTTTGTCACTTGCCTTCTCTGAAGTAAAGTACTGACTCTTATTGTCTGCAGTATATTTAGCACATTACTTGTCAGCTGCTTCTCTTGATTAAGAGGATGACAGAGATAATAGACACACTGAACTCCAGAACAGACAGAGGATCTTTGTTCCTCTAAAGAATTATATCAATTTTATAATGATTTAATTTGCTGTTATTCTTAAGGGACAATGTCAGGAACTGAACCAGATGACTGCTAGCAAAGTACAGATTGCATGTTAGCAGCATAGTGCCTTCTCAGTTCTTTACTTCATATTTCCTAGTTTGTGTCTTCTGAACTTGCACTCCAGTATGCTGCTTTGGAAGCCAGCCATAAATGAAGCTAGCTCAGACAATAAAATCTGGATGATCCCCTGAAGTGTGACTGAGATTTGTGACCTGCCTTAAACTGAATCAGATTCACCAAGACTCCTTACTAGGAGCTCTCACCGAGCCTGGCAGAATGTTAACACAGTTGTACTAAACATTCAACACAAAACTTGCTGAGAGCCACATGGTAACATGTATTATCATTAAAATCACTTTTAAATCCAGGTAATTCATGTGAAAAGTATAATATAAAACAGCAATTCCAAAATTTTTTTTATATGATGAGGTACATGATACAGCAATTAAGTTATATTACACAGTCAATCATAAAGAGGAACAAGACTAAAATTACTTCAGGCACTCTCCTTGCCAACTGAACCCTTTACTGAAGGTTGAAAGTTTGAAGCTTCACCAAAATTTCCTTTGTGGTCAATAGAGAAAGCAAAAGGCATCTCCAGAGATCAAATCAGACTTAAAAGAACTTCTGATATTCCACTTGGTGTAATAGGAGCATTGAGCATCAAGGCTCCTAACCTGAGCATGTTGGTGAATACTTGTACTTATTTGCAATTAATTTACACCCTACAGTATGATTTTCAAAGATGCCTAGTAATTAATTTTTAGTGTAACTTTAACATCTAAATTTGCAGAAAAATGTTTAGCAGGAATTTCTCAACTTTTATACCTCTAGGCAAATACTGACAGGCAGTATTGTGTGGAGTTTCCAATTCCTGTTACTACTGATCAGGTCTTTCCTGTTCCCAAACACAAAACTCATAACATAAAAAACCAGAAATATTTTCCTATTTATACTTAAGTGTAGTTATCAGCTTTTGCATGTTTAATACTTTGCACTTTTTGGGAAAAAAAGAAAAAAAAAATCTCTATTTGGGTTCATTTCTTCCTGCTTTATTTTACTGGTTTTGCTTTCCTCAAAAAGAGACCAGAACACAGATAAAATTTTGATCTATTTCCCACCATTCATATGTTATCTCTTTTGGTTAAAGAGCTAACAGTTCAGTAAATTTTCTGAGAGTTTCCTGTAAGAAATAAACTGGTGTGTGCTTAGAGCTGAGGAGCCTTTGGCATACAGACTTGCCATTCAGTCTAGGAATAGACTTGGGTTTGCAATTTGAGGAACATAGCTCATTCTTTGTAACTAGTGAAATATCAAACTGATAACTCTTGAAAAAAACTGTAAAACTAAAAAATTAAAGCTGGATATCAATATGAACACACAACGGGTGGAGACAAGCCAGTAAACATAATACCTAGCTTTTAACCCCAATTAACATTTGTAATCTTCTGCAGTTCCTGCTGAAATGCTAGTGATGTCAGACAAACACTTATGCAAGAACCATACAGAAGCATATAATAAGACACTGGAAAATATAAAAGTATAAAGAAAAATGAATGTAAATTTAAATGAAATTTAGTAACAGTAAAACAAGACACAGAAATTTCTCTGTAGCCATCACTGTCTGTAGAACAAGCCCTCTTCATGAAATCCATCCATTTATCACACAGTACTAGAGTCACTTTGAAAATGATTCTATTGTAGTCAGCAACACCCAGATTGCAAAAGGAAGTTATTAATCAGACAGCAGTACCACAATGTTTTCTACTGTCAAGACAATAACCACTATGGTCTCTAATGAACAAGAAAAGAGTTTGTTTTAAATTAGGATGCACCTGAATATAACAACTTTGGTTTCAGAATTTTGCTGCCTCATTTTGCTACCCAATGAGCCTTTCTATTTGTCAACTTTTTAACTTTCCTAATCTCAATTTCTGTTTTAATTCACAGGATCACAGCAGAAATACAACAAATCATACCAAAATTTGCATTTCCTTCATTATCATTTCGGAAATTATTGTTGGATTACATTATTGCCTTGTTATAAATTGAAGCAGTTGAGAACTTAATCACATTATTCTTGCATTAGTATATAGTGATAGTACGAAAACATTTATTAATTGTGGGGTTCAAAGGAAACATCTGTAACATTTTAGAATTACTTTGTGTTCCTCAATCTGGCTGACATATTCTGGACTTGCTGGATAGAACTCTCTTAGCAAGAACAATTATAGTGGATAAGATATCATATACAAATGCCAAGACTTAGTAAGAGAGAATTAGAAGTACTAATTGAGAAATTTATGTCTGTCTGACTTTGGCTAGATTACCTGGCTTCTTTTCCTTTTCAGATTTTTTTTTATCAAAAAGGATATTAAAATGTTAAGAAATACCACACAGGAAGGAATTAAGCCAGCACATGAAAAACAATGTGAGAAAGAGACTGAGAATGCAACAAGGTTGGGTAGAAACACTTGAGATTATATATAAAGTAGCTGTTCTTGACTGAATGTGAGAGAATATGTTTTAAGCAATGTGTCATGCTTACTTGTACGGAGTCATGTTGCCATGTTCCACTGACCTGGGTAAGAGAACCTATTATGATCTTTAACCTTTTCTGTACCTGTGATGTGTTTCTACAGAGAATGGATAACACCTGTCTTTATAGGATGATATTCTTTGTAACTTTCATCTTTCTCATAAAACCTTACAAAAATGTGCCATTGAGACACCATCAAAATTTACAGCTGGGCTTGCAAGGTTCACCTTATCAAAAAAGGGAGCAGTGTCCTAGGGTAAAGACTAAGAAAAGTAAAATAAAATAGGAAATAGTGGCATATACTATCTGAAGAAACATTTGTAAAGACTGCATAGAGGATAAGGCACCGATTGGCATGAAACTGGGGCAAGATACAGTCTAAAATTAGGTCAATCACTGGATTCAATTCTGCAAAAGTGCTATTAAGGTCTGTCTCTTGAAGAGAGACAGGCTGGGGAAGAGACCACAGGTGCAGCTTGCTCCTGTACTGTCATAACAATAAATAAGGTTATCTGTCATGATCAAGCCACCTGGAGCAGTACCTTATACTGTCCTGAATACATGCTACACATTTATTTAAGGTTACAAAAAGTGCTTAAAATAACATGGATAAGAAATAGTTCATGCCCTATAATTAAAGGCAGTAACACAGTAAATATGCAGGCAAAAACTGTAGCAAGAGTATTAAGGGTATTTTGGTCCTACTAATTTACAAGTGATGATGCACAACATTAAAATAAGAAAAAACAACAGTTCAAAATGCTGGATGCAGCAGCTGTGTCAGAGGCTCTTGTTCTAGTACTGAAAGCAGTGATCCATCACTGCCTGGATATTTTATTCCCTTTTATATAAGTACTTTAAAGCAGAGGCTAGTCACATCATCATATGCCAACAATTCATATGGTAAGAAAAACAATTATCTACCCTGCAAGTAGCTAAAGTGCATCCTCACTGCAGTTTCTCCTCAGCCTGCAGACAGAACTGGCCTTAATTGCAATTACAGCCCAGGTGGTA
>JBCJKH010011952.1:29718-40484 GCA_039877255.1 Loriculus beryllinus
CTTGCCCATTTAGAAATAAATAGCTCTGCCCCAGAACAAAGTGACTTGTATTAAAAAGGAAAAAAAAAAAAAAAAAAAATAGAGGGCATCAAATGAAGCTAGGAGGCACTGTGCGCAACATTTAAAATCCATGTGTAGGTGGAGGTTACTAATTGCAAAACAGACTTCTGGCTCTGAAAGTCTAAAAAGATGTAAATTTTGTCATGGCTTAATGTTAGAAAAAAGATAAAGTTTTCAGAAAAGAAGGCTCTTAGGGAATGTCAACAAAATCATCTCAAATGAAAATACTGTCATCACGCTTAGAAATGCCATATTGAGTTAACTGTGTTCTTTGCAGTTCTAGAAAGCTTTTGTATGCTTTAATTATTAATGTCAAGCAGTATTTTGGTGTTATAGCTCTATGACTTTAGATTTGTTTAATTCTACTACTGATTCCTATTTCTCAAATTAAATTAGTCTCAAGTCAAACATAGTATGTACCTGCAGCATGTATAATCTGGTACCACTATTCACCGTCTGCAATGCAAATCATCACACTGTACATGCTGACTCTATTTATCATTTAAATGAAGACTTTCCATAATCAGTTATCACATAAGTTCTTCATGGACATTAAGTATTTTCTTTCTTCCATTCCATCATTACATGTTCTTCAAGTTTAGTTTACACATGTTTGCATTGTCAATACTTTTGCTTAATCTGACTTACGCTGTCCTATTACTCTGAATGATCTAGAATTGACTAAATTGTACTGGAACTTGTATCTAAAAAAAAGAAGTCTGAGGATAGTGATGGTGCTTTTCTACCGTATTTCAAAACAAATGTAGACACCTACAGTCACCTTTGAAAACCATATTTTGAAGAAATTGTACTGCTGTAAATTCTCACTTGCTACACAGTCAAGATGTGCTTTATGAGCATGATTGAGTCTGAATCTTGTTTGACATTGCATTAATTTATTTTCTGTAAGACACAACTTAAACCTATTTGAAGAGCCCATGAATAAAACCACTTTCACTACCAGCTGTTCTGTGATGTAGGTGATGGAGCTAAATATTCACACTAGAACTAGCATTTACTTTGCTGTAGTCTTTAATTCTCTGAACAGGCATGTCAGTAAGATTAAGATTTTGCACAAATACAGGAAAGCAGGAGTGTAATTCCACTTCATTGGTAGCAATCAAATACTGCTTTTTGCCAAGAAACACCAGAGCAAATTCTAAAAAAATCAGAGGCATTTTTGTGACAGGACAGAATTTGGCCAAATGATTGATAAAACTTTGGGCCATGTGACAAATGTTTAAGTATCTCTTTCTATGGAATTCCACTAGTGTATTTCTAAAACTGTACAGCTTTTACCAAGGTGCGGATGGAAATTAAGATAAATTCATTCTAGGAATTTCATAGCATACAGAATCATAGAATCATAGAATCAACCAGATTGGAAAAGACCTTTTCAGATCATCAAGTCCAACCTCTTCTACCCCAGGACTGGCAAGACCACCACTAAACCACTGATGGCCTCATCTACACAGTTTGTGAACCCTTCCAGGACGGTGACTCTCTACCACTGCCCTGAGCAGCCTGTTCCAAAGCCTGAGCACCCTTTGGGGAAGAAATTGTTCCTAATCTCCAGTCTAAACCTCCCCTGATGCAGCTTGAGGCCATTTCCGACTTGTGCATCAAATTTTTCAGGTAAAAGAAAATAAGTACTTTGTTAATTATGTTCTTAATCAAATATTTATTCAGTATCAACACAGTTGACCTTACATGGGGCCACATTTCCTACCACATGTGCAAGTGTTTCATTTGGAGTACTTTGTTGTGACCTATGGCAATGCTAAAGCAGTGTAACATCATGAAAACTGATTCATTTCAGGATCAGGCAATTTACATAGCATCTAACCTTGCTATGTAGGTAAAAGTACTTGCCCTTGGCTATTACTTAGCCTGACCACAGGGCTTTCTGGAAACAGCGAAAGCTTTATAAGTGTCAGCTCATGGCTAAATCAATGTTTATGCATTGATACCTTTGAATAGCAAACACTTGCTGCCTGCAAGCTAAACAATGTTTTTATCTGTTTGCCTATTTCTGGTCCTTCAACCACAGCACAGGGTGTTGCAAATCGCATTTAGTAACAATTATCTGCTGGAATTTCATGAAGAGAAAAGTAGCATGATTAATGAGAAGTGACACACAGAGATTACTCTGCTATGCTAGTCTCCTTGGCGAACAGGGGACTCTGTTGAACTGAAGCTTGACCTTTGTTACTTTTAACGAGGTCATCGTGAATGCTAAATGCTTGAAAGATTAGCCACTACAATGTTCCCCTATTACTTAATGATGCTGCCACTAATGAACTGCAGGTAGCCAATTACATATAATGATACAGTTTTCACCTCTGAAACAAAGGTTGAATAAAAAATACCCAAAACTCCATGTTTGCTGTCAAGGTGTTTAAAATACAACCTCAGAGCTCTTAGTAGAGTATGTTTTTCTTTCAGGTAGGTAACTGAGAGTCTAAATTTGGATAAGCTAGAGAGTCCAGCTTTGAAGGAACTGTGTACCCAACTGACCAATGGATCATGGCTCAGCAGCTGTAATGTTTACATTTCGTTACCATAACCAAACAGCAAAAGTGGCTCAACATCCTGCACTTTGCTGTAAAGGTGTTCAGTGTTATTACAAGCGCTGAGGTTTTCAAAGTAACTTTATTGCCACTGAACTAGCATCAGATCACTTGTAGCAAAACCGTTTAAACGTTTACCTTGAGGAAGACTCAAGGTAAATAGCTGCAAAATAAAACCAGTGGCAGGGTTAAAAATATTTTCTGTTACAGTGTTGACTTACATTAGCTACTGATTAAGGTAGGTAAATGTGACCAAATGAAACTGAGAATTGGAGCTCGAAGTTACAGTTGACTGAAAAGATACCAACACAGATGTGAGAAAAACTAACATAATACTAAACAGAAAAAAAAAGTTTCAAGGTTATTCATAATTGCTTTCACACCTGTTAATGCATCTTTGTTCCCTGTGGGAGCTATATTTGATCATTTCATCAGGCAGAGATTCCATCACCTTTCTTAAACTGACAAAAAAAAACCCCTCCTGCCATGAATTTTTATTGAGTATAACACTCTGAAGACATAACACCACAAATGGAAGAATGCGAAGTATGTGAATGGACAATTCCAACAAAACACTGCTTGCTCTAAAGATGTGTATACACTCATGGGCTCGTTCTAACAGAATCCATGCAAATATATGCAGTATACTGCAGGTTCAATGAACTCCATGACACTGTGATGATAAAATTCAGGACAAAGCAAAGTCAATAAAGTACACCCAAGAAAACCCTACAAAATAGAATCCCACCTTATTGGTACTATTCTCTCATGATTCCTCTCTACTTTGTAAACAGGAATAATCCTGCCATTTTCTGTAAAGTCTCCATAAGTCACCAGGATGGGAGCAGGGGTGACAGATTCCAAGCCAATACTATTTACAACAACATTAATTAAATAGCATATGTGAAAGTCAGAGATCTGAAGCCATAGAACTGGTCCCATCCCAGACAGAGATGAAGAATTTTTTTCTATTCATCTCAAGGATAAGAGATGAAGCCATTCGGAAGAACAACCCTGTGCTATAAGGACCAGCTCCTCTCTGCTTTCAGTAGCAGAGAAAAGAACAGACAGTAGATACGGTCTGTAGGTAGCTAGATCACACTGTAATTGTCCTTCATACCAGAAAACAATTTTAAGACTTTGAACACGCTACATCCAGAGTTTGCTTTGCAGTGTTTACTGGTTTACAGGAGGTATATCAAGGCAGTATTACACAGAGCTAAACAAAGCAAGAAAGCAAATGCAGAATTAGAAACATTACATATGACAAGAAAGCAAAATCGGTTTTTTTCCATGAGGCATCAAAATTAGGATATTAAATAACAAAAATAAAGAACAGAATTTTATTTTTACTTCTGTACATAAACTTTTATATATTTTTATTAGCACTAAATTTACGGTAAAAGAGAACAGGTCTCTTTTTTTTTTAATCTGTGCGAAATCATATGGTTGTATTGGACTTCTATTCTACAAAATGATTAAAATATAGAACAGAGGATTTCTTATAGAAATTGTAAAATGACTGGAGAAACACCAGCAGATGTTGTGTATTAAGGTTCTGAGGTTTTTACTATTTAACTAAACTAAAAGTGTCCACAAAATTTCATCTAGAGTTTTTTAGATTGTAGAAAAAAAAATGGAAGCTACAAATTTGGAATGATTTACCCGCAGGCAGATGTCAGCGGGATGTCTCTTGATTCAGAGAATCAAGAAAGCATGTAATGTTTGCACAGCTCACCTTTCGGCAGACAGGACAGTGGGTAATAAGAAGAACAGGCAGAGCCTGATTTTATGTTTTCCTGCACCAGAAAAGGAAAGCCACTACATGGAGTTCTCATAATTTGCCTTTCTAGAGGCCTGCAGTAATTTATTCAAGTTTCAAGGAAAGTTTTGGTCTTTGGTCAAATGGAGAAAAACACAGCTGTTGCGGCTCTTATCTCTGGAAGTCCTTTATGTTTAGACTCTTCCTAAAATTAAAATAAAAAATAAGCCACTACAAGGCTGTGGAGATGGAGCTCTCTAACTTTTAAACTTTAGTTTCTGAATGTACATCCAGGTTATCTCTCTCTTTTCTCATAATTAAACTCAAGTCTTTAATTGGAAATAAAAGCACAACACATCCATCTTTAACTTAATACTTGCACATGTATCATCATTTTGAACTACACAGGTAAAATTATTGAACACACTTCCCTTTCAAGCCTAGTGGAAGAAAGCACCAGACTATCAGAAATATCAATGACCAAATATAAAGGCAACACATTACGCTAGTTTGCTACTAACTGTGGTTAATAACCATTACAAACTTTAAGTAAAAACTGATAAATGGTCTATTTCTTCCTAAATATGCATGCTTCTTCTAAAGCACAGGAATATTTGAAAGCAAATTATAATGTAACAGCTTCGGAACTTTAACAGTGCTAGTGAAAGTCTATTAAGATACGTTTTTACATACTGAAACGGACTGCAAAAGCATGATCTATAATAAAAACTAACTGCATCTATCAAACACTTATTCAATAATTACTCTTTTTGGAGGACTGCGTGAATACTTTTGTTTGAGAAAATTTTATATTGTTGATTATAACTGTGATATCTTACCTCTTAATACATTTTACAATTTGCACATAACGGTTCCAGAGGAACTTGCAAATGACAGTAAATCATAAAATTCATTTTGCTTTGCATCAGTTCATTCATCCGTGTTCCAACTAATCACCTCATTTCAAAATTCAATAAACCTAAATACCTGGATTTATGATGCTTTGTCAGAATTAACAAGGGAATATCAACAATGCAGAATTAGAAGTCTATTGCAACTTAAAGACAAGCACCTAGTTGAAAACAATTAAAAAGACTCTGCAGCAATAATTATATCCGCAGTGTTAGCAAATAAAATAAATTAAATCTGATTTTATTTCTGCTTTGGGAGATTGCAGGAAACACTAAAAAGCTTTAATGTAGTCACTTAAAACAATGAAGTTGTTTTGAAGTAAAATTTTAAGAAGAATGAATGGAGCTTGGGTTACTCAGTATGCTGAATTGTGCATATAATGTTCATGCAGATGTATTTTTAAAAGTACCCTCTTTCTATTTATTACTCCATAGCTACAATGGATCATAGGGCTTTTATTCTGATAGACATCACTTTGGTTATAAATAATCTCCTGTAATACTATAAGCAAGAGAATGCAGTCACCCTATTGTATCAACACTTAAAAATAAAAGTGCAACTAGTATTTCAGAAAGATAGAAACAGTAGCATTTATGGAAGATGGTATTAGGACTGAATAGCTTTTATGCAACAAGCAAAATTAAAAAGAATGAGCAGGTGATATAATCTCTTTTGAAAGGATTAAAAAGCACAAAATTGTTACAGTTAGAAAAAATGGTCTATAGTCCTCTGTTGCCTCTTTAATTAAGTTCTTAGTCGTAATCGGATGCAAAACACCCAATGGTAAAAAGACACTATGCCACGCTGAATCTATTATCTCTTACTCCTATAACTGTCAATCCACAAAAGGATATACAGCATATGAATCACAGAATCTAGTACCTTTTTGGTGACTCATGTTAGCACTGTTCTATGATTTATTGGCAGATTATTTCCCTTCACACATATTTTTTCTTCCTTTTCCTGATTCATTTCTCTGAATCTGAATGAGCAATAAATTAATATGTATATAGCCAAATATACATGTTCTCAAAGTATTCTCAGAAATACTATTAGTAGTATAAAACCTTGCATACAGCTAAATTACATCTTTCTGCTTCCTTTTGTGAATGTGATTTTTTTTTTCTAACAAGCCATAAACAATACCACTTTATTTCCCAAAACCCTGCTCTATCTCCATCTAACCAGATGTATCTTAGGTTGAGTTTTTTACCTTCTGACTACAAAGAATAGAGACATCAACATGTTCTAATGAGATCTATCAAACCCTTCAATACTGCTTTTGAGAATATTTGTGACAATGTCTCAGTGCACAAAGTACTACTGTTAATCATCAAATTTCAGATTCTGATAAGATACGACATTTATATCAGGGCTTTACCAGGTTCTTGTACATCACACCAAGGTTCTAGCCTTGCTGTCCCAACACAGACATTTGTGGAAACACCAGATACGGCACTTATGATGCATATTTTAATAATAAAGGTTTTCCCTGTGCTCATATTTATATCCGTTTTAGTTAATGATATTGATCGTTGTGCAAAGATTATTCAGAATCACTTTAACTTTTTCACAGAAGAAAAGATATGCTAACATTCATGTTGGTATCTACACATATACTTTTCAGTATTTTTTAAATTGGACCATCTGTCCTATGTTTGGAAAGGGGAAAAAAAAACCCCATATTTTGATTTTCTTTATCATTCTTGACGATAAAATATATAATCTATATTCCTTTGATGCAATGGGGTGAAAACTCGAATTTGAGCAATGGAAATATTTAAATGATTGTTAACTAATGCTAAATCGTCATGAAAAGACAGTATAATTCTTTGCACATTTTAATTCAAATTAGAGCCAGGCATAATTTCTAAAAGCACAATCATGAACAATTTCAGAATCAGTGTACTCTGTCCGTGTCTTCAGGAAAGTGTACAAATACTGTTATAAACGTTTACCACTTATAAAATTCTGAAGTCCTAAATTCCAGCTAGGCATGCAAGAAATTCTCTCTCCTACAGTAACAGAATAATGTACTTTGGCTTTAAATTGAAGGACTGCATTTGGCGATCTGATTGTAAGTGTGCTTATTTCTGGTGATGAAGCATTGTCCTAAAGACTTGATTTGTAAATATCCTCTGGAGCAGGAAAAAGCAGGGAATTAAAATAAAAGCATGGTTTTCCTTTAAAAAAAATTACAGCTGTTACACAATCACCAAGAGATGGTAAAGCTGAAATCTTATGTGGAACATGAACCTTTCAGTGCATCCTCAGTGCAAACTTCAGTTTCTGAGCATAACATTAAGATGTTTTATACATGTTTTATACATGTAATTAAGAAATGGCTGGAAACACAAGCAATGTGTGCAGAGCCTCGGTAGTGGTCTTATTTCATTGTTCAAAGGCAGCTTGCTCTACCACACAGCTGGACATGCTCTGCTATGGGGCACGTTGTTGAGCTATTGATGGAGAAAGGCCAAGGAGGATTCAGGGCTGTGAAAAGGAGAAGTGGCTTGGAAACAGAAATGATAATCCTTGTGTTTTTCAAAAACTGTCTAGCAACTTCGTTCTCCTGTGATCTCCTGCTCAGTGGCTGATGACATGCTTTTAAATCCCGAGTGCTGCAGTTTCTCCTGACTGCACACATGCACACATTGTCACAGGTCCTTCTTTCAGAAAAAGAAGTGTTATCCCATTGTCCATTTTACAACAGGAAATGTTGAAGTCAAGATGCTCAGTGGACCAGGGTGACATTTATGGGTCAAGATGCACATTCAAATGCAAGCTGATTTTCACAGCAGGGATGTGAGACACAATGACACCTATAAGCAAACCTCTAAGCACTGGTTTTGAACAAGCTCTTTTTTTTTCCTTCTTCTTTCTTTTCCACTGGATGCAGCATATCAGTTGGTTTCTCTTAGGAGAATAACTTCACTTTGGGGGAATTCAGCAACATGAAAAGAGAAAAGAAGGGTTTGGATTTCTATCATTCACTTAGGAAAAAAGTTCTGGAATTTTACTTGTATTATTTGTACTGTTAAGACAAGCTGCACAGAAGAGTCAGACACTTTGTGACCCAGCTTGTGAGATCTCTGCCATTTGGCTGTTAAATCTGTGTCTTGCTGCTTGGTCATTTCCACAGGATGAATTTATCTGATCACTTCATGTCTGTGTAATAGACAGATACTTGTGATACTCTCGGTGGAAGTCTTGATCTTTGATTATTACTTTTTTTTTTTTTTTTTTTTTTTAATTCAAAAGAATTCTATGGGAATTTTAAGCACAAAAAAAAAAAAAGCACCAAGAAGATGAAAATCTTGGTAGTGAAGGAGAAAAAATCTCTACCTTCACTTTTTGATAAACTGTTTTGATTGGGTGTCTTCCTTATTTAAAAAAAGAAAAAAAGTTAAAGCATTCAAGAAACATTAGCTTCTAATCATATAAAATAAGTTATTAGCGGGTGGAACTGCTTGATTTTATTGTAATGGAACAGTGATTTAGGAAATTTTATCTTTACCCTATCAGGAACATAACTTGTGTTTAACTCATCTTCCACTAGAACTTGTCTTCCCAGAAATGATTTTGGAATCAAGAGCTTCAGTGTGCTTGGCTAATGTTTCAGAAGTCCCATGGGAAGTGAACACCTTCATTTTCTCGATGGCATTCTCTGAGGCCTAGGGACTTTCAAAAAGTGTTAGATGTTTAAAGCTTTTCTAAAAGTTGTAATTTTTTAACTTATAATATCTGGCATAAATTCAAGCTATACAAATAAATAAAAACCCCCTTACGATTTATACTTTTATATTAAATTACTATCTTCCATTTCTTCTCTTACATATTATTCTTTTAATACACATGTATTTGGTTTGAGGACAATGTTTTCACTTTCATTTCTTTGCTGATATAGAAGTCTTTGCAGTTTATTTCATAACTAATATTTTACAGCTTTTGATAATCATATGAAGTTTTCCATTACCTTTTCTTATTTCAGTCTTTGAAGAAAAATTTTTTCTTTGAAAAATACTGAAATCTATGCAAATAATCATTCTGTGAGCATTACACAATTTGTCATCACTATGAAAACCATGCCTGGTTTTCAGTCCATTAATTAAACAGCATGGAGGGAAGTAAACTTCATTTTTGTGAGTATCTGAATGCGTAACATAGTAGCATACCCCTAAAAAACCCATGAATCTAATCTTTATATATTCAGGAAAACACTAGAGTAAACAAAAAAATTACAAACCTAACTAAATTTAAAAACTGAGGAGTCACAGAAAATATAATTTGTAACTTTGTTGCAACGATATTGGTCAATACTAGTTCCATGCGCTGTAATAGAGTATTTTTCCTCCTGACATAGAGATGTTAATTAATAAGAAACTCAAGTAAGGACTTAATTTTAAGTGGGTGATATCATTTTCCCTACAGAAAGCTTACAGAATATGTCCTCTCTCTTTTAAAATTATTGCACCAGGAAATAAGTGATAATTATGTTGGCAGCATGCTTCTCTTTTCCTTTAGGTCAAGCCAGATGTCATGTGGGATGTATTGCCAAACAGATTCCATGACGAATTAGATGATTTAGTAAGTATGAAATCTAAACAATCTTGCACATTATAAGAACTCCAGACATCTTTGCTTCAATTATACATAAACTGGAAAGAGGAGGGAAAGAAGTTCTTTGTATACACACTCATTTCAGTAAAAACAAATCCTGTGTGGCACTGGAAAGTTCACAGACTTCATGGGAACATTTTCAGCAGAACAATGCCGGTCATTTGGAGCTGGGCTGCCAACTTTTCTGCATAATGCTGATTGGTATTTGAGTCATTTCACGACTTGGCATCACCCAAGTTCAAAAGCCTGTTCGTAACAGTAGACTTTATTATAGTGAGGCTGCACAGAGCAGCAAAACTACTTTGCCCTCACCCAGCAAAGGGCAGAGTAACTCAGAAAATATGCAAAGTGATTCTACTTGGTTGATTTTCATTTGTGTCCAAAACAAAAACTCTCAATCCCTAAAATGTCAGAAACAGTCAGACAAATGGTAGCAATTCCCTCAAAACTGTATTTTGAAAGTTAAACCTCATTTGAGAAAGGCCCACTAACAGATATGTTTAAAGGATCTCGATTGTGCATTGTATGACATGCTCAACCTACTAAAAAAAAAAAAAAAGAGGAGAAACATTCTGTAGAAACTAACTCAGCTTATGAAAAAATAGTGGGTTTACATTAATGTAGGTGGTGTGATCACAAAATGCTGAAATCTACATCCTCATAGATACATTCATCTTGATTCTCATACACTAATACTGGATTTGTCAGCTACCATCCATTTTGTGAACACCATCTGCTTCATTCACCGTTTTTTTTTTTTTTTTTTTTTTTTTTTTTTTTTTTTTTTTTTTTTTTTTTGTTGTTTGGTTTTTTTTTTTTTTTTTTTTTTTTTTTTTTTTCCC